>PVIC010029028.1:0-22784 GCA_004025085.1 Thryonomys swinderianus
TGGTGGCAGGTTTTTTAATGAGCCATCCAGTCACTGGCAGAGAAAGAATGTCTCTTGGCCTGGTTGTCACTGCCCTGTGAGCTGAGCTGGGCAACTCCAGGTTTGTGGGTTTGACCCCACAGGCTTCATTCCTCAGTCACACCAAACTGGTTTCTTTGGAACGTGTTTCTGTTTTCCAAGCTAGCGCATCAGATAAAACCTTCCACCTCTCTTGTACACAGTTTGCATAATACATGTGACACTTTATGCAATTTTTTGCAAATAGCATTTTGCCTCATTAACATAAGTACCACAATGGGCAGGGCTATGGCGTTGTGCTCTTCCCTCAAGTACTGACAGAAGAGGTGAATACCTTGGGCCGCTGCCGAGAACACTCCTGCCAACACCTACCTTTGGTCACATACAAGTAGAAGAAGTCACAGTAGAAGATGGTTTGCACCACCCCAGACACCACTGCGATCTGGTCATAGAAATTCTCCGTCTGGTAGCGCCTGATCCAGTTGGCCAGGTAGAGTGCCCTGTACAGCCCCAGGAAGAACAGGTAGTGTGTGGTGATGGTTTCGGCCTCTCCAGTCTTGCTGATCATGAAGAGTTGGGGCAGGATGGCCACCGACTCCAGGTAGATGGAGAAAGTCCAGAGGATCTGAGGCAAAGCAGAGCCACAGGAAGTTAAGCATGGCCAGGAAGGGTCTGTCTCCAGGAAGCCAGATACTGGACACGGTTACAAAAGACAGCACAGATGAGAAACTTGGGTTCTCGAGTGTTGGCAGGGGCAGGAGAGGGATGCTGGGCATCCAGCCCGGGGTCTTGCATACTCCAGCAAGTGCTCAACCACCGAGTTATGCCCCAGCCTTTAAGAGCTAATGTAATTCGCTTTTCTTTGGTGCTGGAGATTGAACCCAGGCCTCATGCATGCTAAGCAACCCACTGTATCATCAAGCTACACCCCCAGCCCCAAACTAGTACTGTCAGAATACTCCATCTCTATGCAAATACAAATTGGGTTTTTAAAAAAAGTTTGTATGTAGTACATATTGCTTGTTTGAGAACACAACATGATGTTTCTATGGAGCAATTTTTTTTTAAGGTTGCAGCTCTGTTGAATAAGCTTGAATAATTGAAGACTTGTTTCTCAAAATACAGTCCATAAGCAGCACCAGTATCTCCAGGGATGCTCGTTGCCTCAGGGCTGCCTGCTGAGTTGGGATCTCAGCCTGGACCGCGCCCTAGGGATCTGTTAATGATAAGGCTGGACTAAGGTCTCACAGCCAGGGGGACGGGGCTGTGTGTGTCTGTCTGTGGATACCTTGGCCGTTCCAAGCGGCAGCAGTCCCTGTTGTGACACAGCCCCAACTCCATTGTGGGCTAGAGAGGGATGCTGGGATACCCACCCTCCTTGGGCATCAGCTCTCACCTCCAGGGGTGTGAAACTGTAATTTTCCAGAAAAGAAAGGCCAATGACTGGGACCAGAAGAAACTCCAGGCGGAACGTGTCATTCTCAATGTCAAAGGTTTTACGAAATTTCCCGTAGATCATGTAGACAGTGATGTAGGCACAGAGGAGAAAAACCACCTAAAAAGGGAGAGAAGCATGCAAGTCCATGAAGTCATGTGGCAGCCCTGGTGCTTACTAAACCCACAGGCCGTTTCCATGCCATCGTGTCAAAGTGAAGCGTTCTGCCATTCCTCATGAGCCCACGGCCTACGGCCCCAACTTACTGACACATGACATAACCACACTTCTAGCGGGACTGGCAGTGCTACCAGAGTCTGGTACCCTACTAGTTCCCTCTTATCTGTAGGGCATTGGAGAAAAAACAAGACCAGCTGGGCACCGTGGTGCATGCCCGAAACCCTATCAAGAAGCTGAGGCAGGAGGATCGCAAATCCATGCCTATTCTGTACTACCAAAGGAGACTTTGACTCAAAACACCAAAAATGATGAAGCAAAAGAATCAAGACATAGCAGTGGCGATCTAGACTCCAACCCCCTCCCCACTCCATGGTTTATAAACATTCTTCGTAAGGGCTAATGCTCCACGAATTGCTCAGCTAGCTACACTCCTTCAGAAAAGCTCTGCAGCAGCTGTCTGCACGGCCTCTACTCTTCCAGGTCAGTGGCTCCCAAGCTGAGCGCACATCAAAATCCCACACGGCTGCCCCCACCCTGCGCCTCCTGAAGCTTCACCTTCATTACTGTGTTGTAGACGGATATGAAGTTGGTGAAGAGGTCCAAGTACCTGGTGGTGAAGACAAGGGCAAAAAGCATCTGGCTCTTCCCAGAGATGCCTGTGACAGGGGACAGGAGACAGTGAGAAGGGAGCCCCAGGGCACCCGCCCACCAGGACCGCAGCGCCTGGAGCCCGGAAGGCCTGGAGATGCCCTGTCTCATCCAGGGAAGGTCAAGGAACTGAGCTTTCCCTTCAGCTCCCTGGACCCAGTTCCTCTTATGCAGCTGTAATCTTATCTCCCAAATAAGGACATGGACACTAGGTCTCCATCCCTCTCCGTGTATGCACCAGTGTAATTGCTCTGGGGAGCATGCTGGGTGTGGTGTGACCCTGTTGGCCAGGGGTGTGGAGGCTTCTCTGCTGTGCACCCCCAGGGCTCCAGTGACAATCCCCAGAGCTCTGTCCCACCCAGGAGAACGAACATTGACCAACGTGTGGCCTCAACACTGTGACCGGGCCAGCAGAAGGAGACACTGGCCAGGGGTGCATTCCATTTAATTTGCCAAAATGCAAGAATCCTGTTCCCTAGTTATAAAAGTTATGCCTACTTTTATACTTTATAAAACAAAAAGCAGGTCTGAGGGTATAACTTGGTAAAAACATTTGCCTCATGCACAAGGCCCTGAACTTCCTCCCCAGTACGAGAAAAAAAAAAAAAAAAGTATAAGAAGATTTGAAGGACCCGGAGGGTTAGCTTAGTGGTTCCGGCACCTGCCTCGCAAGCGCAAGGTCCTGAGTTCGATCCCCGGTAACCACATATAATGCTGGGCATGGAGACTCATGGCCACCAACAATCAATACCACATACCATGGTGCCAGGCGTGGTGGCTCACGCCTGTAATCCCAGCACTCAGGAGGCAGAGACAGGAGGATTGCTGAGTTCGAGGCTTGCCTGGGCTACATAGTGAGCTCAGAGCCAGCCTGCACTACAAAGTGAGACCCTGTCTCAAAAAAAAAAAAAGATTTGAAGAAAAAAACCTCTGTGTGTCTTCCAGATGGGAATGTTGAGGTCACTCTGCCTTTCCTTGGCAATTTTGTCCACTCTTTCTTCATTGGTTATCAAAAAACTTTAGGTTTCAAATGTCTGCAGAGAGGACCAAAGATCTAGCTCAGTGGTTCCACCACCTGCCTCACAAGTCCAAGGTCCCTGGTTTGATCCCTGGTAACCACATGCAACAATACCGGATGTGGTGACTCATCCCCACCAGCAGTCAGTACCACATACCACAAATGCTGGGCTTGGTGGCTCAACCCTGTAATCCCAGCACAAGGGAGGCAGAGGCAGGAGGATTGCTGAGTTTGAGGCTGACCTGGACTACATAGTGAGCTCAGAGCCAGCCTGAACTACAAAGCAAGACCCTGTCTCAAAAAAAAAAATGTCTGCAGAGAGGCCCCATGCCCCTTCACCCAGCCTCCACACATGTAGATCTCACTTCTAGTTTTTTTCTTTTTCTTTTTTTTTTTTTTTTTTGAGACAGGGTCTCGCTTTGTAGTTCAGTCTGGCTCTGAGCTCACTATGTAGCCCAGGCAAGCCTCGAACTCAGCAATCCTCCTGCCTCTGCCTCCCGAGTGCTGGGATTACAGGCATGAGCTACTATGCCTGGCTCACCTCTAGTTTTGACCTGTTTGGATCTGAGTACTCTCTCATGTGTTGGGGGGAACCCACAAGCCCCAAACTCACCACAGCACAGCCGAAACTCATTTCCCCTCAACCCTAAACTTCCTCCTCTCCCACCCCACCTTGTCCTCAAGTCAGAAAACTCAGGGCTACCCTGAGTCTCGCTCCAACTCCCTTCCTCACATCCAGTCAGCAGGCCCCATCAACCCCCACAGTTCTTAGCTTGTTCTCTCCGACTCCAGTGCCTCGGATGGCCCAGCTACCCAACCATAAAGACTCGAGGCCTGGTTTCTCCAGACCCTTCATTTCTGCTCAACCCCACCCCCCAATTCCATTCTTCATCTAGCAATCCAAGAGCTTTTTAATTTTTATGTTTTTGAGACAGGGTCTCGCTTTGTAGTTCAGGCTGGCCCTGAGCTCATTATGTAGCCCAGGCAAGCCTGGAACTCAGCAATCCTCCTGCCTCTGCCTCCAAGTGCTGGGATGACAGGCGTGAGGCACCACGCCCGGCACTGTGGTGTGTGGTACTGACTGCTGGTGGGCCTGAGTCACCACAGTGAGTCACCATGGCTGGTACTGTATGTGGTTACCAGGGATCCAGCCAGGGACCTTGCACTTGCTAGGCAGCCACCGGAACCACTGAGCTAAACCTCCAGCCCGAGGGCTTTTTTACTTTTTGAGACAGGGTCTCACTATGCAGCCCAGCCTGGCCTCAAACGTGTGGCAAACCTGCCTCAACCTCCCGAGGGCCTGGCTTACAGCAGTCTACCACCACACCCAGCAGAGGGCATTTTAAAAATAAAATTTTGCTTAAGCCACCTAAGTGGTTTCCAAATGCATTTAAAGACCTAAAGCCTTCTCCGGCCTTGAGGTCCTTCCTGGACTATTCTCTCCTTGTCCCCCTCAAGTCTTCTTTTTTTCTGGTACTGGGGATCAAACTCGGGACCTAGAGCTTGCGAGGTAGACGCCAGAACCACTGAGCTAAATCCCCAGCTAGTCTCCCGCAGTCTTGCCCTCCTGCGTCTGCGGCCACAATTCTGCATGGCACTGACACCCAAGCTGACCTCAGGGTCCAGCTCCCCTGCGTCCCTGGACGGTGCCTCCTCTCACCCTCCATGACCAGGCACTTTAGGGGATGCGGGGACGTTTTTTACCCACCAAGAAGGGGACACTCTTGCCTATTAGTCTGGACATTCTGGGTCCACAGCTCCCACACAGGGGCAGCACTGGTGGGAGGAAGAAGGGGTCCCGTTACAGTTCCCCAGGGGTCCTGGGATCATGTGCTTTGGGGGCTGGTGTGGGCAAAGGCGCATAGCAGGGCTGGGGCGCAGACCCCAGGCAGCTCTGGTACACGGAAGTCCACCTCCCCAAGCCCAGAGGGCCCGTGCCCATGTAGGATATCCCTGTCCCCTCCTGCCCTGAGCCTCGTGTTTCTCTTGCTTCTCTGGGGTCCCTGGTGACCTTGAGTTCAGTAGTTTTTCCACCTCTGAAAAGAGGTGATTCTCACCGACCCCAGGCCCATGACAGAGTGGAGAACCTGGCCCGAGCCGGCCCAGGTCGTGAGAAGCCCAAGGAGCACACGTAGTACCCACTAGTCGAGAGAAATGAGAAACAGAGGCCCAGGGTCCTACACCGAGTCTGTGATGGGTGAGAACAAAGTCCACATCGCCAGCCCGAGGGCGGGCCGGCCGTGGTCCCGTCAGGCTCTGTCAGGCCCTGTCCTTCGGGGCTGCTGGGCCAGTGCAGACCTGTCTGCACACACAGGCCCATCAGGCCATCACACGGCCCTTACTTTCCCCGCAGCACTGAACACCCCTAAAAACCAGTCAGTCAGACTGTCCCCTGCTGATGGTCCCCCACCCTGGGGCAGCTCTGCCAGGCAGGTGCCTGTTGGGACCCTGTCCCAGGTGCACAGCATGGTACCCGAAAGCCGAGGACAGCGCCCCTCCAGCGCGTGCGTGGAGCTCCAAGCCGGGTTCCAGCGCACTCCCCCGCCACACCTGGGTCCCTGGCCCTGGGTCCCACCTCCCCCCCAGGAGGGCTACAGTCTGGCCGGGAGACTCCAGGTCCGGAGCCACGCCCCGCACCCACAACCGCGGCGGCAGGATCCGCCAGGCCCGGCACAGAGCTGCTCCGCAGTGAAGCCCACAAGCAGCCTGAGGTCACCGCGAGGCCCGCTCGCCCCAGTGCCAAGCACGGGCAGCACCTGGACCACACGAGGGGGCGAAGATGGCCCCCGGCGGCTCGAGCAGCCCCTGACTGCACTGGGCGGGCAGGGAACCCGCTCACTCTGCCCTCCGCCGGGGGCAGCTCCTCTCACACCTGGCCAGGCTGGCTCATGCCACATCACAGGCTGGGGAGATGGCTGGAGGGGCAGTGAGCGCAAAGGGAGGAGACCTTGGGTTCGGGGGTCACTTCCTGAGGGCACACCCTCTCTCCCCACTTTCCATCTTGGTGAGGGGCAAAGAAGGGCCTCCGGCCTCCTCATCTCCCTCTGCTCCTCGTCCTACTAGTGTCGCAAGCAGGCCAGCTCCCAGGAGGCCAGGGTGGCACAGGCCCCCCCTTGGCGACAATCTTCCGTGATATTGTACAAGCTAATTTGTCTTCTGGAAGCTGAGCTCCTTTTGAGCCCAAGTCCCCACCCTATTCGGCCCTTCTACAGGGCCCCTCCTGCAGACGGGCCGGCCGGGGCTGGCGGGCGGTTTCCCCCTTCCTCCCGCGGCGCCCCTCACCCTTGCAGGACTTGGACCTCCAGATCTTCCCCAGGAGCAAGATCATGGCCAGGAGGTGGCTCAGGTCGCCGAGGATTCGGAACACGTTCATGGTGCGGCCCGCCGGTCCTGCGCGCGCCCAGCAGCGAACTTTGAGCAAACTTTCTGGCGCGCGGGGCGGCTGCCACGTCCCAGGCCACGGCCCCGCAGCGCCCCAGGCCCGGCCCGTGCCTACCGGTTCCGCGCGCTCCCGGCGGTGACGTGGCGTGGCCAGGCCGGGCTCGGGGTGGGGAGCCAGGAAGCGGCGCCGCCAGGAGATCCCGCCTCCCGCCTTCCCGCCCTGCGCCGGGCGGAGCTGCCGCGAGGGTCCCCGCCTTCCCCTCGCGGGAAACCGGAGTCCTCCGAGAAGACCCTGGGCAGGCCTCGGGCTCCCAGCCTTCCAGTTCCCCCTCTGTGCAGCCCCAATCCCTCTCCATTTATTTTTTTCTGAGACAGAGTCTTGTAACCGAGGCTGACCTCTAACACACAGCGACCCTCTTGCCTCGGCTTCCAGAGTCTTGGGACTGCAGGCCCTCAACTCTTGACCTGCTTGAAAACACTGGTGCCGGGTGAAATGGGGTCCTGCGTGCCAGTGCGACCCACTGCTAGGGTCCTGCCCTGGAGTCGGAGTCCCTCATGGGGGTCTGGGTCCCTCCCCTACCTGGTGCTACCTGGCCTAACCCGAGAGGGTGACAGTAACGACAGTTCGCAAGTGGAGTCCAGCTCACCTCTGCTCTTGTCTCCTTGCTGTGGGCCTGTTTTCCAGGATCAATGCATGAAAGAGGTGGCATTTGTTGGGGGCATTCAGAGCCCCCTTCTCAGAGTGCTGTGATGTTAAACAGGGGTGCTTGGCCCAGGGGAGATGCCAGAGGGTGGAGCAGCAGGAAGGGTGGAGAACCTCTGGTGGGCAGGAGTCTGCCCAGTGCTGTGTGCCCTGAGCAGGTCGGCCACCCTCTCTGGGCATCAGTCCCTGCATATATTGAGAAGGTGAGCCGAGGGCCCTCACTGTCCTCTCCTGGGCCCTTTCACCCCTTCCTGACTTGTTACCTCATCCCTCCCCAAACAACTGGCCTCTCCCCAGGCCTTTGCCTGCCACAGGGCAACCTTCTCGTGTCACTCCCTTCCGTGGCCCCTAAACCGTGGGCATGACTCCAGTGGCAGGTATCCTCGGAGGCTCAAAGTGTGGCCCAAGGCCTCAGAGTTGCTGTGGCCTTCGGGGCACAGGTCAGCGTCCCCAGACTGGCCCAGGGTGGCAGACTGTAGTCTCCCCGCGCCCCAGGCAGTTGGATCTGTGTGGACACGCAAGTGTGACAGGCATCATCTAAACAGGTCACGGGGCCCTGAGGAGCCCCGGAACCTGGACTCCAGCTGACTGGCCACAGGGCTCGTGCAGTTGAGTCACTCGTTACACCGTGACTGTGCCGCAGGTGCCGACAACCTGTTGTGAAAGGTGGCCAGCAGGAGGAGTGTCAGAGAGGGTGCCAGGCTTGGGTAGGCCATGCCAGGCAGATTGTCTCCATTTCCTCCACAGGCACTGGAGCCAGCGAGGGGAGCTGTGGGGCCCAAGGCACCCTGGGGGGAGCCAGCACCATCCCTGGTCCCTCTGGTCCAGGATCCCCCCGAAATTCTCCCGAAACTATCCCTGGATGCCCCTTCCAGCGGGTGCCCAGAGGAGGCGGCGGCTATTAAAATCCCTCAGGTGTGGTGTGTTAGCTCTGCCCAGCCAGCTGGCATCCCCCACTCAGCACCCACCTCCTCCCCGAGCCAGGGAAGAGCACGTGCATTTGCCATTTGGTGAAACACCTGTCCTCCTGGGAGGCGGCCCCAAGTACCCGGGGAGGGCCGGGGAGGTTGGCATCCTCTTCTTCCTTTCGGTCCCGGGGGGACCCCCAGGGACCTGGCCAAGGCCAGGATGCGGCAGAGGAGGTAACCAGGCTGCGAGAGCCTTGCTCCCGGCCTGCGTTGCAGGCGGACGCTGCCTACCCTCTCTCAGGGCCTCGGCTTGCCAGCTGCTCAGTGGGCGTGCAGAGGGCAGAAAGGCTGCTCCTTTGTGCCCCTTGCATCCTATCTTCCCAGCCCCCACCCCAGAAACTGATGCTCGGTCCTCAGATTACACAAGAAGAAACTGAGGCTCAAATTCCTCTCCCGATAGCACCCTAGCGCATGGATCTCAGCTCAGAAGCTCGAGCCCTCGGTGCAAGCGAGCCCTTAGCCTTGCCTCTTTTCTACCTTCCTGCACTGCAGGCAGGATATTTCTCACAGCTTCCTCTGGAGAAAAGGGGAGCCCCTACTTTTTTGTTCATTTTCAGTGTTGGAGATTGAACCCAGAGCCTTTGAACTGCACTACGTTCCCAGCCCTTTTTTACTTCTTTTTCTTTTTTCTTGAGACAGGGTCTCACTTTGTAGTTCAGGCTGGCCCTGAGCTCACTATGTAGCCCAGGCAAGCCTCAAACTCAGCTATCCTCCTGTCTCTGCCTCCAGCGTGCTGGGATTACAGGGGTGAGCCACCACGCCCGGCACTGTGGTATGTGGTATTGATGGCTGGTGGGCGTGAGTCTCCACGCCCAGCATTGTATGTGGTTACCGGGGATTGAACTCAGAATCTGGCGCTTGCCGAGGCAGGCCCCAGAAACCACTGAACTAAATCTCCCACCCCCTTTACTTCTTGTTTTGAGGCAGGCTCTCACTAAGCCACTAAATTGCCTGGGTTTGAATTTGTGATCCTCCTGTCTAAACTGCTCAGAGTGCTGGGATTACAGGCCTCTGCCACTATGCCCAGCTTCTTTACCCACTTAAAACACTGCATCGTAGGCCATGCCAGTCCCCCAGCTATTGGAGCCATCTGAGCCTTCTGAAAGGTGGATCCCAACCAGTCCCGCACTACTCTGAGCCTCAGTTTCCTGACACCCAAAACTGAGCCAGTGTAGGAATACAATGGACAGGAAGCCAAGAGGGACATTTCACGCAGCACCAATAGCAAAGACTATTTTTCTTTTTATTAACAAAAACCAAATTGTATGTTCAAGGTCAGACTGGGGGGTTGACCTATTAGGAAAAAATCTGTATACATAATCTTTTCCCCATGCCAGCTCTAGTTGTTGAATATCTTGAGTGGAAGGGAATGGGTGTGGGTAGTGAAAATCACACCCTTGGGACACCCCGGCTCTGATCTTCCTCTGAGGAATGAAGGAGGATCTATGGGCCTCGAAGGCAAAATCTGCAAGAAGACAGGACTCCTAAGAAGTAATAAATGCACGAAGACAAGAGACGTGATACGGGCTGCTCTCCAGGAGCACTGCCTTTGTACCGCTCTTTAAAAGCAATCAGGGAGATCATAGAAAATTTCAAATCTGAAGCTCCCCCGACCAGAGCACCCAAAGTTTATTCAGTCGCGTGCAATCAGATTTTACCTTGGTAACCTGGGCACGTGCACTGACCTCGTTCGCTACAGCCACGGTTGGCTAATAACTAAGCATTTTTGCAAGGGGTAAACTAAATCCCAGGGAGGGGCTGGAAAAGCAAAAAAAAAAAAATCGATCGTCTTTAAAAGGCGCCCTCTGCCCCGTGGCTCTTTCCCCGGGTGTAACAATTCTGGGACTGCAAGCGTTCTGTGTCTTGATCCAAGGTAGCAACTCGGGTTTTATACCTCTGCAAACATTTACAGACCTGTACTACTGTCTGTAAGTTGTATCTTAATTAAAAGGGGGAAAAATACAAAACCTGGCCACGCTGCCCCGCCCCGCCCTCGCTGCTGGTGACAGGTATCTCTCGGAGACCTGAGCGCCTCCGCCGACTGTCTAGAGCCCGGCGCCGAGTCCCGGCCCGCGCTTGAGCCTGGCCAGGTTCCCACGGCAACCGCAAGCCGCTCTCGGCGTCTCCAGAGCGACGAGGCGCGAGCCAAGACCCGGAGCCCGGATTTCCGAACCGGAGCCCCAGAGCGCGCGGCTGGAGAAAGATCGCTGCTGGCCAGTAAGAGAGGCCGCCCCTGGTCTATTTCTGGGATTCGGAGGGCATCCTGCACCACTGCCCAGCCCTGACTGTGGTCATGAACTGCTGCTTCACGCACCCCTGGGGATCACCGGGCGAATCGGGCGAACACAGACCCTGACCCCAGGGGCCTGCTCCCGTCCTGCACGCGGGCCGGGGGCGCTGCACGCTTCTTGCGTTCTGGTTCCTGCTCGGCTAGTAACTTGCCTTGAGGTCTCGAAGACTCCACATCTCTCTGGGTCTCAGAGATGAGGCACTGTCGCGAGCATCTCAGAGTAGCTGTCAGCAAGTGTGTAAAACGATCCGCGAGTGTCAAAGCAGCTTGTAAACTGTAAAGTGCCTTGCACGTGTCAAGGACTATCACCGTTGCCTCTCTGTTGCCCGCCTGTCCTCTCCGTCACTGTAGCACCAGGGGAGCCTCCGTGACACCCAGCAGCACACGAGCCTGGTCTCGGGACCCTCTGTGCCCAGGGATTTCCAGACTGCAGGTGAATCTGCGGCACCTTCCCCTCCTCCGGGCGGCTCTCCAAAGGTCTGGCACCCTGGTCCCCAGACTTAGAGGGGTCCACAAAGCTCCCCACTAAGCGAGGCTGTCAGGGCCCCAGGACCTGGCCTCTGGGACACAGGTCACTGGCCAGTGAATGTCCTTTGGATGTCTCGTGTTGGGCATGTGGTAGGACGGTTGTGCGTCCCTGTGAATGTGTGTGTGTGTGTGTGTCGTGTGTTGTGATGGTTATGACTGGCGTGTGTGCCTGGAGTGCATCCATCGGTGTCTGTGTGCACTTGGGAGGTGGACTTGAGCGTTTGTATGTAAATGTGTGTGTTTATGGCTGTGCGTGCAGGTGTGTGTTGTGTGCTTGTGGCATATGTGTTTACCATGCATCTATTTGCGTCTTCGCTGGTGCGTGCGCGGACCTGGGAGTGGGCACGTGCTGTGCTGCGCTGCGCCCATGGGTGCGCGGCACCCCGAGCACTGTCGTGGGGTGTGGTGGCAGCGTGGGGTCTTGCGGGCGGTGCTTGTGTCTCCCCTCACCTGGGCGACCCCTGGCTCCGAGGACTGCATACAGGGGCCACAGCCATGCCCGGGCCAGCTCCTGCCCTTTCCACACACCTCTGGCCAGGGCCACTAGGGGCCAGATCAGGTGCGTGAGCCTGGGGCCCAGTCTTACGTGACCCCCTCCCTCCCTGGCCTCCTCCCCTCCCCACAGCAGGAGCAGCAGCGGGAAAGGTTGGCGGAGGGGGGCTATTTTGGGAGCGTCTCCTTAGCAACAGCTGCCACGGCCGTCTGTGGCGGTTTTTCTATAGGTGCTAAAATATTCCACCCTGGTGACTACTGAGTGCTGGCGGGTGGGGCTGAGTGGAGGGCGGGAGAGACCCCTGTGGTCTTTGATCCTCAGGACGCGGCCTGCTGGATGGGTCCTGACCCTCTGGACCCCCAGTATCCCTCTCCTCGCCTCTGGACCTTGCCCTTTGGAGTCCTGAGGCAGCCAGCTGTGTCCTGATTTGATTTGTCCTCTGTGCAGCTGTGTGGCCTCAGTTTGCCTCATCTGCAGAACAGGCTGGCTGGCCTGTGGGGAACTCTCTAGTCTCAACTCTGGACTCTAACTCCAGTGTTTCCCAGTGGCCCTCTCTCTCTCCTGCCCTTCTCCATCACTTGCCTGAGCCCAGTCCTCCTAACCTTGTTCTTCTCACCCTTTATTCGGCCTCTGGGGGACCCTGTCGGGCAGGATACCTTAGCAGGCCTCAGAGCTGGCCGGGTATCGAACGCTGTGCTGGTGTGGAATGAGCTTTCTCCAGAACCTTGGAGTTGGAACCAAGTTCAAATCCTTGCTCAGACATATGTTCCTGCCCTGACCGACCCTGTGTGTGTGTCAGCTCCCTAGGAGAGGCAGCCTCTGCCGCTTGGAATGATGGGAGTCAAACAGGAGACGGGAACCTGGCAGGGAGCTTTGGTAACACGGATGGATGATTGCCCATGATTCCCTCTCACACGTCAGCATGATCGTTATTCTCTTCCAGAGAGTCCTCTAGCCACCCAGGTCATGCATTCAAAAAAGTTTCCATGGCTCAGTCTTCCCCTTGGCGACAGAGCTTGCACCACAGAGTTCTTGTCAGGATCAGGTGAGATGGGCTGCAGTGGTTTGGACTAGGCCAGTGGCACAAGTTCTGTGAAGCCATACTCTCCTGGCCCGTGGAGAGTGTGCTCACCGGAGCCTTTAGCCACCCACACAGGCCCCAGGACAGAGGCCTCTGAGGTCCAAGAAGACAAGCAACTTGCTCAGGTTCTGACTCAAACCTTTCTCCTAGCACCCTTACACACACACACACACACACACATACACACACACTGGCCTCTCCACACCTGTCTCACATCCTTCCTTCCCACCCCCGCTTTGAACAGGGACAGAAACTACTCAGACCTGGGCTGGACCAAGGCAGATTCCTCCTTTCATCTTCAATCACCCTCATGACCCGCTGCCTAGAGCGGGTTCCTCCTCCCGACTTGCTCTATGAGGAGACCAGGGAGCAGATACAAGACGGTGGTGGACCCGGGTCCCGGGTACTCAATGTGGCACAGGGGCCATCTTTCCTGTCCCAAACCTCTGCTCACCTGGAGCTGCACTTCCCACTTCTCCTTCCTCCTCTCGGATCACCCTACTTATAGAGGAGCCGGCTGTCCCAGGGTGCAGCCTGGGCCCAGCCAGGTGACCCCATCCCAGCCACAGTGCAGGCCCGTGGCCTGGCACTGGAGGAGCAATCCTGCAGGGACAGACACTGCATCAAGGTGTCCCTGTATCCACATCTGTCCTTCTCTCTGTCCTCTCCTTGCCCTGTATTTATATTCCCAGGGCAGCCACCAGGCCAAGCCCCTGGCCAAGGACATTCTGCCGCTTCCCACCTGGGCAAGGGCACCAGGCATGAACTATTGCTACCCAGGCATTTGGCCTGCCGGCCCCCCAGACACACATGCAGAAGATCCACACTAGGGGAGGCCACAGCAGGGTCGGGGGGAGACAGGCACAGACCGAGCTGAGACGCAGTGCCCCGTGGTCCTCCGCACCACACCAGGAAGGAGAGCCCTGGGCACCACTCCGAGCTCTGCCTTTCGGTCTGTTCGCCCCACGGACCCTGTCCCCTGGTGCAGGGGTGTGTTAGGGTCCCCGCCTCACACACAGGTTAAGAAGTAACGCAGTCAAGGCCGCGTAGCCCCTCTGTGCTTTTGAGCCCAGTGACCTGACTTCTGGACTCCTGCGAAGAACAGGCCTTGCTCACCACCAGCCCAGAGCGGAAGGTGAGCAATTTGTGCCAGCGGCAGGAGGCGGCCTTCGCGGGGAAATGGCACCCAGGCCAGGCTTGGGGAACAGCTGGCAGTCTCTGGGTAAGGAAGGCAGAAGGGCATTTCACGCAGGAGGAACAGCACGCGCAGGGAGTGAGGTGTGGAGGCATCTGGTGTGTTCTGGAATCTGTGGGAACCGGGGTGTACGTGTGGGTACATAGCATGCAGGGATGAGGTGGCGCTAGGACTTGGCCTGGGTCCCTTTGGGTGCAGAGATCGCACCGGAAGGCGACAGTCACAGTGGACTTGTCCTCAGGGATCAGCTGGGGGGAGGAGGGGAGTGACTTCAGATTCACCCGGCTCCCCACCTGTCTCCCTCTGAACCAAAGAAGCCATGCTGGGGGAAAGTTCTGGGGCTGCCCGTCTAGCTGCAAGCACTCTCCGCCTGTCCCTGGCAGAGTGAAGCGCTGTCCTTCCTGTCTCTGGAGAGTGAAGCGGTAGAACGGCCGGTCCCCAGGGGCCATGGGGTGCCGAGGGCCCAGAGGCGAGTACACTGGTGCAGCCAGTGGGCAAAGGGCCCTGTCCTCTCTTTGAAAATAGCTGAGTGAGACCCAGAAGTGGGGCCGGCAGAGAACACGACTCTGGGGTTCGCCCTGGCTGTCACCTCCAGGTGACCTTGGGCGGACCCTCTCTGATTCTGTCTGAGGATCTGTAAAGCCGGGCGGTGCTGACAGGTGAGCCGGGCTCCTTCAGGCAGGGCCACCTGGGTCTCCCGCAGCAGGTGCAGAAGGCCCCTAGTGCTGGCGCCTTGGGAGAGAAGGACCCCTAAACAGAGGAGCGGGCGCCCCAGCGCCCCAGACCGACAGCTCGCTCCCACCCAACCTCCCTCGGCCCGGAGGAGCCCTCCCCCCCGCCCCCCCCGGGGCGCTGGAAAACCCGGGAGCGGATGAGCGGAACGGGTTTGAGGAAGAGCGCTCGTGGGGCGCAGAGGAAAACCCGGTGGGATCTGAGGCAGGAGCGGAGTCGGGCAGCCCCCAGCCCAGGCCCCCCGCCCCGCGCCGCGCACCCTGCGGGAGCGGGTCTGACGCCCGGGTCGGCGTGAGGGACCCCGCAGGGCCTGGCCGAGGCTCCCGGCTGGGGGCGCGCGCGGCTCCGCAGCGGGGCGCGGGTCACGTGTGAGGAGGGGCGAAAGTGTCGCGGCGCGGGGCGGCGTTCGGGAGTTGGGAGTTCTCGGCGCGCCGCGGGCGGCGGGAGCTCAGGCTCCCGGGCGAGCTGGGGACGGGCGGAGGCGGGGGCCGGGGTCCCGGACAGAGGGGACCCCGAGAGCGCGAGCGGGGACAGGGAGGGACAGAGCCCCGCAGGGACGTGCCAGAGACCGAGGCAGCAGACCTGGGAGAGGCGACAGGGACCCCGCTGGGCGACAGCAACAGAGCCGAGGGAGGCAGGGGCGGCCAGAGGGACGGAGCGGGGCGGCGAGGGTGCAGGCGGCGGGAGCAGGGAGGCGACCGAGGCCAGGGGGCCACGAGGGTCGCGGGCCGGGCGGCAGCGAAGCGGGGCTCAAGGCGAGGTGACAGAGGCAGCGGGGGGCGCGAGCGCGGGCGGCGGGGCGCCCCGGGCCCCGGACCCCGCGCTCCGAGCCCGGCCCCGGCCGACGATGCTGACGCTCCGGCGGCGCCCAGGGCGCAGCGCGGGGCAGCGCTGAAAGTTGGGCGCGCGGGGAGCGGCGCGGGACGGCGCGGAGATCGAGGACAGGCGCGGACCGACCCGCGCGGCGAGGGCCGCCGGCTCCCCGCTCCCGCCCGGACGCCGGGGGATGTAGCGCCGCCCGCGCCTCCGGACATTCGTGGGACCCTCTCCGCCCCGCGGTAAGCGTCCGTCCGCGCGCGCGTGTCTGTGCGTCCCGGCCGCCCGCTCCGCACCCGATACCGACCCGAGTCCTGCCGTCCCGGGCGCGTCTGGTCGCGTGACTCCCGGAGCTGGGGCGCGCTGTCCGGTGTCGGTCGGTTTGGAGACAGGAACGCCGGAAAGCTGTGTGACCTCCTGCCCTGGCCGTGACCCTGGGCTGCCGGCACCTCCCGGCTTGACCTGCCCTAGAGCTTCCCTGCTGCTGACTAGTAGCAAGGTGTAGATGGGTGGGGATGTCTCCTTCCCGTCCTCCCACCTGCAGCTTTTTTGCAAATGGCCTTGCGATTTGACAAAATCCCTCTTCTTGTGTTTTGAGCATTTACTTTGTGCCAGGCGACCCCAGAGAGGGCAGTCAGAGATCCAGCAGATACGGCACCTCACCTTTCACAGTGATGGAAACTGAGGCTGGGGAGGGCGAGAGACTGCTTTTTCCTTCACAAGGAGAACTTGCCCTGGCACCTGCAGAATGTCCCCCCCACACACTCTGCCCACTGTGTGCAGACTGTCGGAAGGGACAGGAAGGCTGCAGAGGCCAGAGCAGGCAGGTGGCCAGGCCCTGGTGACGGACGGAGGCCTTAGAGACAGGAGCAGGGCACCAGCAGGTTGAAGGCCACGGGACAGAGGGAAAGGGGTGACATCTGTGCTCCCCACTGCCAGTGCCTTGACCTCCCCGGCTGCAGGCCTTTGGAGGCTGCCAGGGACCAGGCCTCAGGCAGTGGCCCTCGATTGGCCCCTGGTGCCGGCAGCAGTGGAAGAATTGGGGAGCTGAAATAAGGGATGGGGACAAGGCCACTGAGCCAGGCCCTCCACCTAGAACATTCGACCGTAATCCCCACTCTGAGGTTTTCCATGCTGGGCAGCCAGCCTCATGCATCCTCCATTCAGGCGCTCAGAAATTAGCTGGGCCAAGGAGACACAGCTGGGCAGGTCACTGTGCTGGAGCCTCAACTTCCACATCTGGGGAATGGGAACATCACATCTGTCCCACTGACCTCCAATGGGTTCCATGCGCAAGAGGCTGTTGCCAGACTGGGGAATGCTCTGGGAAGATGGGGTGAGGACTCATTTACCTTTAAGGAGATGAATAGCAAAATGGGGGAGGGGATGAGAAATATGGCTGGAAACAAGGTGTTGATGGAAGGCAGGAGGACCCAGGAGTTAGAGCAGGGGTCTGGGGACTGGGGGGTATTCCTCATCACCCTTTGGGCTCGCCTTGAAAAGAGACCTCCTTTCCCTTTGAAGTGACTGTGACCGGACAGAACTGGCCATAGGTTTCTGCTGGAATGACCTTGGACAGCTGGTTTGGCTTCTCTGAGCCTCAGTTTCTTCCACTGGAAGTGGGGTGTTGGCTCTGAGTTTGCCGGGTGCTGAACCGTCTGCCCCAGCTTGCGGGAGCCCGAAGCACAGTAGGAATGGAGTAGCGTAGGGTGCTATGGAAAGGTTCCCAGGCTGTGGATCGGAGGGAAGGAGGGACCGAGCGGGCTTACAGGGCAGGCTGGTTCTTAATGTGGATCTGGGGGAGGCGGGGGCAAGTGCTGAGGGGGTGTGAGGAGGAGGGAGCCCCTCTGCGGGGACCACTGAGTCACGAGGACATGGAAGCGGCATGACAACCAGCCGCATGGTAACCAGGAAACTAGCGGCGGTGGGAAACGGAGCAGGAGCGCTGTGCTGGGGTGGGGGTGGGAGGGCAGGGCTGGCAGCGGATCCTGGGGGTTCGGGGAGCAGCGGGGCTGGGCCTGGGCAGGGAACAGAGGAGACTCAAACCAGGCTGACCAGGAGGCAGCTGGGGCCTCTCTGAAGGAGGTTGGCGCCTGGGGTCCGCCAGGGCAGGGGGCTTCTCCGACACCTCCCCGAGCTCCTCTCTTCTCCTCCACATCTCTACTTTTCGTGCCTCTCCCCCTAGGATGCCAAATTTGGCTCACGCAATCTGTCGTCTCTCTTCTGAGATTGGCACTGGGACACAGGCCGAGCGCATTACATCACCGCTCCCCCTGGCGAGGGCCGAAGGAGGGACAGGGACCGAGGGGCCGCCGGCCCAACCCTCCGCTTCCTTTCCTGTCTTCGCCTCACCCTTCCCACCTCAGTCTCAGGCCCTGGGGTTTCTGAGGCGGCCGCCCAAGGCCTAGAAGCAGCACGAGGGTCCGGTCCTAGGAGATCCAGGACCCGGGTCGGAAGTCAGGGCTGCTGCCCCCCCCGGGCTGAGTGAGGCTTGGGAGGCTGCAGACCTTGGCTGCGCTCTGTGACCTTGGGCAGGTGCCCCGTGCGGCGTCCACATCTGTCTAGAGAACACTGGCTCCTCGCGGCCTGTGGGCTCCCGCAAAAAGAGCCCTTCCGTACCCCATTCACCCAGAGGGGTCCCCTGCGTTTGTGACCTTGAGCGAGTAATGTCATCTCCTTCTGCCTCATCTGCTCACCTGTAAAACAGGGCTGATGGGCCCCTCGGGCCGCCTCCTAGTGGAGGGCACGGGGGAGGAGACCACCTTTGGCCCTGAAACCACGCACCCCTGGACCCGTCTGTCCCCCATCCCCGCACCGGCGGAGTGGGAAGGTGGCTTCACTTGGCAGAAGGCCTGGAGCTCACATCCTTGGTCTGAGGCCTTCATCTTACCACAGTGGAAACAGGAGGAGAGAAAAGCGCCCCCCCTCACTGCAGTGGTTTAGGGGTGAAGAGAGCAGAGTCAAGGCCCCAAACCCAGGGTGCCTGGCTCCTGGCCCCGCCGGGACGCACACCTGAGGTACACTGCCACCCCGCGGGACACTGTGGCAAGCCCAGGCGGGACCCGGGACTCCGAGGGACCGCCCGGCTTGGCTCCCTCCCCAGGCCTTCCCCGCCCGGTCCCCTTGCCCCACTCTCCAGGCAACGGGCCCCACCTTCACCGGTCTGTCTGAGGAATTCTCGAGGCTCTTTTGAAAGCTACTTTCAGACAGGCCCAAGCTGGGACTGGCTGGATATTTAAACTGGAAGGTCATGGCCCGTGCTAGAAAACCCCCAGAGCTGGAGGCAGGGAAAGATGGGGCATAGCTGTGGACATTTGGTGAAATCCAGAGTTCCTCGCTCCCAGAGCTGTTCGAGCAGAAGCGGGGAGCCCTAACCCTAACCAGTGACGACTGCTTTATGAGCGCGGCTGAGGGGCATTCCCATGCCCCAAATCCCAGTGCCCTTGATATTTCCCAAGGAAGCCCTGGGAAGTAGTGCCCGTCCTTGCCAGCCCGCTTCCCAGCTAGGAAACTTGGTGTGCCTCACCGGGCACTGGGCTGAGAGCTTTTGCCAATCTTCATGTAACCCTCCCAGTACCCTCCACTGTTGACGTAAAACGGTTAGCGCTGGAAACACCAGGGCCCAGAGAATCTGTGATTTGCCCGGAGTCACACAGCAAGGAAAGGAAGCTTGGATTTGAGTCTAGCGCGATCTGGCTCTCGGACTGTCTTCGGGGTTCCCGGGAAAAGAGTGGAAAATATTCCTCCCCTGGGCTGGGGCTTGGCCTGAGATGGTCTAGCCGCCCACACAGCATGACGCCCCCTCAGGGAGACTTGGGGGGCTGTGTTCCCAAGATGGAGGGATGGACTGACGGCTGCAGAAGGGAAGAGCTCGGGTTACAGATGGGGAGACTGAGGCTGGGAGACGGGAAAGACCCTGTTCAGAGGATCTGATTCCAGTCAGGCTGCACCAGCCGGGCTGCGTCCCCGCACGGTGGCCAGAGAGGGGCTGACACGGCGGCTGGGGGTGGAGCCCTGGGGAGCAGCGCCTCCGTCTTTGCCCCGCCGCGGTGGGATGTGCTTGGTGAGAGACGGCTTGGCCCGTGGCTCCGTGTGGTTCCGGACAGTCCCCTCCCCGAGCTCGCTGTGCCCACCCGTGTGGCGGGGAACGTGGACGGGGCGATCTGTTCCCGCCAAGTAGCCACCATCGGGCCGTCAAGCCACAAAGCTCCTCCCGTCCTCACCGGGACGCAGGGCCCTGGCAGGGGCGGGCAGGAGTCCTGGGGGTGGCGTAACCTTTACTCCTCCTGCGCGGCCTCAGCCCTCCCTGGGGCGTGGGGGATCTCCAGACTCAGCTCTTCTTCTCCTTTTCATCTTGATTTTTCTCCTGCTCCCTTTTCCCCTCTCTACGTGGGCTGATCGCTGCTCAAACTTTTAATTCAGATGGTAATTGAAATAATAATATGGGCTGAGGCCCCTCTGCTTGTGACGCCGCAGCTGGTAGAGCTCTGCTATGAATAGCGCTTGAGTCACACACGCGCGCTCCTGCGGGCGCACGCGCGCTGGGAGCAGGGGGCGACGGGTGGGGTGCGGCGTGGGGGCAGGGGCTCGCGCTCCGCTGAAATCTGGGTCCTGCCCCCCCTCTTCTCCCCAAGACCCGAGTCAGCACTGGCCCTGGGGCCTGCAGGCGGGTCCCTGGGGGATCCTGGAAGACTAGAGACAGGGGTGGTCCTTATGGACAGAAGAGGAAACTGAGGCTCGGCGAGGGGGAGTGGCTGCTGACAACGGCGAGCACGTGTCAGGGACTCGATTGGAACAGGGGGGTTTCCCCTGAGTTTAGGTCGTGGTTTTTTTCAGGACACAGGCCAGGGAAGTGGGGGGCAGGCCCCCGGGCTTGGCCACTCCGCCTTCATCCCTGGCCCCCTCCCAACCCATGGGTGCGTGCGCATGCTCCCCACAGACCCGTAGGGTTGCCGGTGCTATTGCTTGGCGCCCAGGGCGAGGAAGAGGCTGTCTTGGGGCCTTTGCCACAGGAAGGGAGGCTGGTTCCTCCCATGGGGCTCAGAACCTATGGGCTCCTCCTGTGGGGCAGCCTCTCGTCCTGGCTGAGTCTTAAGAGTCATAACTTTATTTACTCCTCTCCCGCTGCCCCTGGGAGGACACCACCCCCATTTTTCAGGTGGGAAGACTGGGGAAGCCACATATCTTTTGTCCCATTTGTGCCCCCAATCCCAGCCCCACTGGCACCCTCTGTGTGGCCTTTGAAGGGGGGAGAGCACGTCTTCCCCAGCCTGCACACCTGTTTCTCTGCCCGTGACAATTCACCTGTCCTCCCGTGGCTGGGAGGCCAGTCAGTAGCCAGGGGAGGCAAAGTGGCACGGTCAGGCCACCGGGAAGGTGGTCCTTGGTGTCCCCTTTGGAGCAGGAGCTGTGCTGAGAGGAGGCAGCGTTGCCATGGTGACCCACAGCTGGGAGCTTTGGTCTAGGCATGGAGCGGGTAGCAGGGCCTCTGGCAGGGCAGAACAGAGCTGGATGTCGGGGTGCCTGGCATTGGCATGAGGGATAAAACTCCAGTAACCCCAGTCCACTCCTGCATCGCCCTCTTTTCCAGCGCCTCTTGTAGGAGATGAAGAAACTGGGCCCAGAGACCACAAGGGTTTTGCCTAAAGTCACACAGCAGGACGGGCAGGGCTGAACCTGCTCCTGACTCTGCCTCCTGACAGCCACCGGGGCTGTAGACACTCTCCTCTCCTAAGGCACCCCTGTATCTTCTGGGTTTGGAGAAGAGGATCTTCCTAATTCTCCCCTGAGGGAGTCTCTGGATCAGAGAGCGGGGAGGAGGGCAGCCGGGGAGGGTGTTCGGGGACCCCCTGACCCGGTATGACCTTGACTAGGTCAGCAGCCCCTGGGAAGCGCCGTGCGCCGTGAGCGGGAGCCACGCGCCTGTCACCGAGGGCGTGCGCGGCTTCTCCCCTCCCTTGTCCTCTCAACTGCCAGAGCCCAGCCCAGCTCCCCCAGGCCGCGGGGACAGGGGAGGAAGGGCGCGAACGAATGTGCCCTGGGAGCCGACCTTGTCCCTCTGACAGGAGACTCCGGCCTAGGACAGGGGCTCGCTCGGCTTCAAGCTGGTGGCAGACGGGGCCCCAGGCCGAGAAGGCGCTCAAGACCCTCTGCCCTGCCAGCGTTAAGGTGCTGTGGGCCAGCCTGGGGACGGGGCCAGTGAGACGGTGGAAAGGGAGCCCCGCCCCCACGCCCCTCCCGGCTCTGCTGGCCCCGGGTGTCCCAGCTGAGGTCCGCGGTAGGAAATGAGTTCAGGTTCGAGTCCAGCTGCACCGCCGAGGGGCTGAGCCCGGGCAGCCTTCGCCTCCCTGCCCCTTCATGCCACCACTCGGGTCGGGCCTGTGCCCCGCGACAGGGTCCCCGGGGAGATCTCGAGGCTGGCAGGCTGTGGATGTGTCCTGGCCTGTTTCCGCTGTCTTCTCCTTTGGGACCGGACCCCTCTGGGGCGACAGCAAGTTTCTAGGCCTGCCACGCCCAGCAGCCACCACCTTCAGAGCCCGCGTGGCACCGACCGTCAGCCTGAGCCCGGCCCTGCATGCCCAGTCTTTCCCCTGGGCCCCCCAGACTTGCTGGGCAGGGGTGGAGACGGCTGAGCGCGGGCACCGGCCGCCCAGCTGCACACTCAGGCCACCTGCCCTTGGAAGGAGCGGGCTCGGGCTGGGCTCCCAGGACTGTCCCCGACTTGGGGCAGTGACCGAGCAGTGAGCAGAGAGGGGACGAAAGTGCAGAGACAGGGCCGTGGCTGCGCGCTGGAGCCGTCTCGGGTCACTGAGACCGGGGGCGGGGACAGAGAGGAGCCTGGGCCGCCAGCTGCGGGAGGGACTCAAGTCACTTCGCGCCGCCATAGCACAGAAGAGCCTCCCGCGCCCAGTCAAAGGGCTTACGGAGGACAGGGGAGCTTGGCCTCTCCTCTGCGTGGTGGTCCTTTAAAAGTAGAATAAAGGGCCGGAGGGTTAGCTCAGTGGTTCCGACGCCTGCCTGCAAGCGCAAGGTCCTGAGTTCATTCCCCGGTAACCACATACAATGCTGGGCGTGGAGACCCACCAGCCGTCAATACCACATACCACAGTGCCGGATGTGGTGGCTCACGCCTGTCATCCCAGCACTCGGAGGCAGAGGCAGGAGGATTGCTGAGTTCGAGGCTTGCCTGGCCTACATAGTGAGCTCAGGGCCAGCCTAAACTACAAAGTGAGACCCTGTCTCCAAAAAAAAAAAAAAAAAAAGTGGAATATAAAAGAACATTTCAAAACTTCATGTGG
>PVIC010029029.1:0-22806 GCA_004025085.1 Thryonomys swinderianus
AAGCCCTGAGCCGTCCTACTGCGAAGGGGAGGATGGCCTCTTCTCTTCCTGCCTGCCAAGTTACTTTGAGAAAGTGAAACCAAATCTCACGTCATTTCTAAGCTCTCGGACCCTAGATGAAATCGATGGTGCTTCTCTTGCACTTCCGTAAACACAGCTCATTGACATATATTGTTACAATGAAGACTGTTGCTTCTACGAACATGTATAAAAAATCTGTTATAGTCCCTCAGGGAAGCATCCATCTCCCAGTCACCAAGTCCTTAAAATTTTTTTTTTTTGAGACAAGGTCTCACTTTGTAGTTCAGGCTGGCTCTGAGCTCACTATGTAGCCCAGGCAAGCCACCGCGAACTCAGCAATCCTCCTGCCTCTGCCTCCCGAGTGCTGGGATTACAGACGTGAGCCACCACCGCCGGCACTGTGGTCTGCAGCATTGATTGCTGGTGGGTGTGAGTCTCTACACCCAGCATTGTATGTGGTTACCGGGGATCGAACTCCAGACCTTGCGCTTGCGAGGCAGGCACCAGAACCACTGAGCTAATCCTCCAGCCCTCAAGTCCTTAATTTTGAACCTGAGAATACCCAGGGACTTTTTCCGAAATAACACCTCTCAGTTTAGCACTAGAAACCTTAACTGCAGGTGACTGCTGGCCAACCCGTTTGCTGACTTTTCTAGAATGTTTTGCCTGCCTTTTGCTAATAATACGCCTTGTGTGGGCTTTAACATGATTAAGAAGTCTGAGAGGCGAGGAGAAATTTACTTTGTTCTTACATAATTCACAGGACAATAAGGACACTAAGCACCCTGAGGAGGAAGGGGCTGATTTTTTTTTTTTTTTGAGACAGGGTCTCGCTTTGTAGTTCATGCTGGCCCTGAGCTCACTATGGTGCCCAGGCAAGCTGCCGCAAACTCAGCAATCCTCCTGTCTCTGCCTCCCGAGTGCTGGGATTACAGGCGTGAGCCACCACGCTCAGCACTGTGGTATGCGGTGTTGATTGTTGGTGGGCGTGAGTCTCCACACCCAGCATTGTATGTGGCTACCGGGGTTGAACTCAGGACCTTGCGCTTGCGAGGCAGGCACCAGAACCACTGAGCCAACCCTCCGGCCCAAGGGGCTGATTTTCTTTTCAAAGCAGAAATCAACCTGCCGCCGCTGAAACCACACAGAAAGAGGGGTCTGAAGTGAGCCCAGGACAGCAACAGCAGTAACACGAGTCCTCTTCGCATGCTTCTCCCACAAACACGTTGATTTGGAAAAATGCAGCCCACGGATCATTTTCCCCACCGGGGCCCTAGTGACTGGGACACCCCAGGTGCTTACCTGCCACAAAATCACCAAAGCCCACGGTGGTCAAAGTGACCACCACAAAATAAATGGACTCCAGAGCTGTCCATCCCTCGATGTATTTGAAAATGACGGCAGGGATTGTCACAAACACAATGCAGCCGGCCAAGATGAACAGGATGGTGGAGATGACCCGGATCTTGGTCTGGCTCACTTGCTTTTTCTAGGAAGAGCAGAGGAGAAAGATGGACAGGCAAATCAGAGTCATCATCTGGATTCAGAAGACAGACACACAGCAGAGGGTGCTGCTGGGGGGTTTTTGCATCATCTGGCCACAGGCCGCTGGGGAGAAATCCGGTGAAGGCTGGGAACTCTGTCCTAGAAAAAGGCACAAATTTTCAGGTGGCCGAGGCGGTTCTTGACCCCCCCCCAACTCCGTTAAAACTTAGCTCATGCTTTGAACACCCCTTGTGAGATTCTGGCTGCAGCACAGATACCGACTCAAAGTTCCTCAACAGAACACACAGAGCGCCAGCTGCCGTGTGTCACGTACCATTGTGGCCCCTCCACGTCAGGTGGAAGCAGGAGTCTGATGCTCTTTGGACAGTCGCGGTGACACATCGCACCCAGTTTCTCACGCACCAAAGACCTGGGGACAAATGACCCGAGCCAGGCGAGACTGTGTGCATGAAAAGAACACAGCCAGCCCCCAGGGGACCCTCTGGTGACAGGCTGCGGCCCGACACTGGTGTGTATTATCTGCTCGCTCCTTCCCCTGCAGGGAAGGAGTCACGGTTGTCACGGTCACGTCTATTGGCTGCATCACCCGTAAGACAGGACAGAGTAGCAGGGTCACTGTCTAAAACCACAGCAGGAGCACCATGTCATGCCAGCTCCTCGGAGTCAGCCGCTGGTTAGTAACAATGCCTTGAGAATAGGAATTGGACACTGGGGCAAAGGATCCACCAAGAGGTGGGTGAGTTTTATCCCTGGTGAGCCTCATGGGTACACCAGAGACCCCCGCTTTGCCTCCATGTAATGTCTTCCAAGTCTTCTCAAGCAGTGGCTCTGGGGACTGTCATCAGGCATCCCTGGTTCCATACACTAGCAGAATACATGAAATATATGTTTACTACTAGAATGTGTGGCCTGTCTACACTGCCTGGAGGGGCTTTGGTAGAGCACAGCACACTGCAGACAACTGATACAGGAAGTCTTTCCCATAGTTTTCCAATTCAGCTGCCTTCTATTAAGTCAGAAGGCAAAGAATCTCAGAGCACAGAGAGGACTTTACTCTCATGCACTGCATTTTACTGATGCAAAACAGAAGCCAAGAGAGGGTAAGGGACTTGTATAAAAACGACGCTGCTAATTAGAGGCAGAGCCAAGATTAGAAACCTGATGTAATTAACTTGCAGGCCTGTGCTTAATGATGGAAACAGCTTTTCAAGTTATTTGACAATTTACCAGCTCAAAGATGCCAAACAGCGTTGTCTTTCCATAACACAACGCACCAGACTCACTCCCAGTCAAGACCAGGCCTTCCTGTGTTCCTTTCTGGGGAGGAAGGCCGAGAATAAAGACAGTCACTGGGTGATCTGTCCAGGAAAAGGTATAGAAAGCTAGAAAGGAGTCACAGGCTCTGACTCCTTGGAGGGTCCTCAGTATACAAAGTAGAAAAGCAATCTGGCTTGTGCCTTCATATCATCTCTTTCTCACAGACTCAGAAAAGTCATCAGGAAAAAGAAAAAAAAAAACACTGCAATCTACTGATATTGTCAAAAAGTCCTGTGAATCTTTCTTCACATTTGAAATTATGGTGACAAGATTAATCACCTGAGAACCATAGGGAAATATTTTTCCTATTTCATGAATTGCCACTTTAGGTAATAGTGGAAGTCTTTCTGGGGGCACCTGAACCCCTGACAGTCCAGGAAATTATTAGTCAGATTCTGTTCACAGATGTGCAGGAAAAGTCCAAAGCCAAAAAAAGAAGACTTCGCCCTAGATCATTAAGTTAATGTAATCGCTGGCAGTGAGAACTCCATCTCCCCTTCATAAATTGTCCTCCTCAAATGCATAATGAAATTAAAGAGAATTAAATGTTTGTGAGACACTTGTTAAGTCATCAATTAGTATGCGAATGCAATTGCCATCTAAATGAGGCTGAGTTTGGCAAAGGAGGACTGCACGCATGTGGGGAGCTGGAGATGTGCCCAGGCTCCCTGAGACGGGCAAAGGGAGGAAGATGCCGAAGGACAGGCTGAGTCTGGCGGAAGACAAGCGGCAGGTAACGGAGGCCGCGTGACGGCGCTCTGTTGCATTGTCTACCGGCCGGTGCATCAGCGAGGCGAACATGTCTCCTCAGAGTTCCTGGGCTATTCGGAGCATTTATATACTTGGGTATTTTAGGAAGTTCAGAAATAGGTGTTTGCCTCTGTGTGTATGTGTGTGTATACACGCATATACAAACGTGTGGGTGTGTGTTGGTGTATGAAAATATGAACACACCCATACTTCACTATAAAAAAGAAAAGGTACGAGCGGAAGGCTTTAGCAAGACCTATCTGTTATTCCGGACCCTTTGGGTTGTTTGCAAGACTGTGTGCGGCCGCTTAGCGCAGTTCTTGGCGATCGGCAGGCATCTCCATAGAAAGCTCGAACTTCTGCTGACATGCGGGCAGACCCTGACTTAGCAGCGCCTCTCTTGCTGCCAGGAACGCGCCCTCCTACCCGTCTTAACACTGCCTCGGTTTAGCTTCAGGACATCGCTGGGGGTTTTCCCTTGCTGGATACATTATCTCACCCAATTACCTCATCCTCAAGGAGGGAAAAGTCCTCCCTCTCCCTCGGCTCCTCTGTGCCAGCTCCAGGTTTGGCTCTCAGATGCTCTCAGCTCACAATCTGGGCAGCTTTTTTTTATTTGCCTTTCAATTCTTCCCTGCCTCCCCTGCGCCTTTTATCCTCCTCCTGAGAACTGCAGATAATGCCCGGGACGCGGGAACCAGCTGCAGAAGGGCCCTGGCTCTCCGGGGTTCCCCGAGCCCGAGGTGCTGTCTGCGCTTCTCAGTCGTGTCCCGCAGCACTCAGAACGCAGCAGGCCTGGCGAGCAGGAGCTGCTAGGTAAGATGATACTGATTCCACACCTGTCTGCAGGGGAACGAGCAGAAAGCTCAGTGAGAGCCCAGACCTAACGGAGCTCCTGTGTCCTTAGGCTCACAGAACCGTCTCTGGGAAGAGGAGGTCTGACCGGCCCCAACATGAGGCAGGAGTGACAGGAAGCTTACGCGTGTCAGTCCCTGTGTTGCCTTCACACTGTCGATTGGTTAGAACAATGTGTTCTTCCTGCTCTTTACACAAGCAGGAACACACAACATCATCTTCCCTGACTAAATGAGGATGAGTACAAGAACTGCTGAAGAACTCAAAACCCATCTCCCCCGAAGTTTATTTAGTTGTCAAAATTATATGTGCATTTATGCAAAGGAGCAAGTAATCTGCATAAACAGCAGGGGAGCCTCTCTGGGGTCCCCGTTGAGAGGGCCCCGTGCTCTGACAACTTGACAAGTGTTTACTGTTTCTGACCTCACAGGGCTGAGCCACATGTCCAATTATCGCTGAGCAAAACTCCCTGCCTGTTTTTGTTTATTTCCACAATGTTATGTTTTATTTATTTCCACAACAAATATATCTCTCTTCAGCTATTACCCTTTATTTTTTTATTTTATTTTTCTTCCTCTCCACACCCACACTTCTTTATGTTATTTCTTAGAATTCTGACATCACTTGTCCAGACTGCTTTGTCTGGCTAAGAAATATTTTTGAAGGGTGTGATTTTTAACCAGAACACTGAAGATTTCATTCAAAGATACTGCACTAAAAATCCTAGGACAGGAGCTAGCTATAAAGACCTCCAGTTCATGGTTTAGTTTGGTTTTGTTGAAATGCAAACATATCACCATGGTAATTCAATTGAACCGAAGTTAATTTCTCAGAATGGAAAGAGAATAGGAACCGTCTCACAAAGGACAGACCGTATTTTATTATATTATCATGTTTTCTCCAAAGATTTCTTCTATTCGGTGCACTTCTAACTAATAGTTTCAAAATCATAAGAAATAACCAGAAAGCACTAGCACTTCTATAAACTTGAGGGCAGCTTTTAAATTCTTCTGTCTACACTCTCTATGGGTAGAGACATTCTGAACACACACTACTGAGAACAGTGGAGTAAAATCTCCATGGAGACTACTGAAAATGTCCTACTTAAGAGCTGAGTAAACAAATGGATCACATCCATATGAAAAGCAACAGAAAGAGTTATATCCCTCTGACTGAGTCAGGCTACAACATACAACAGTTTGGCCAGTTCAGTGTTTTCTTGTCACACCATGCAAAGTTTTTGAGAAAGACTTTAGTATATAAAGCAACTTCTTATCCTTGAACTGCCAGTGTAGGTCCTGGGATAGAGGAACATTCACAGATAATAAAAACTCTCAGCCTTTGTGCTCTAGGAAGACTTTAATTAAAATTTTTGAAAGCTGGTGGCTATTACCATCAAAGATAATGCACTAGTAAGACCGAAGTTTTGCATTCAAAACTCAACTAATTAAATCATAATTCAGTTAGCATGTAATTATTAAGAACTTTTATGTGTCAGGCACTATTCTGATTGGAAGAAGCATGGCAGGGATGGAGTAATGAGAGGAAAGAGAAAAAGAAGCCTCACCTCAGGCACACAACACAAAGTTTGGTACCCAGAGGTGGGGTGGAAACACCTTAGTTTTCAGCTAGAAAAATCTTTGTGGGTTCTGTCTGTGGTATCTTGTCCTGCTAAATAGTGAAGGCAAAGTTTAGGACCTAAAAACAAACATCCCAGTAATAAAATATATTACCTAGGAGAGAAGGAAAAAAAGAATCATATTCCTGTAGCTCTGGAATGTTTTTACTATATATAATAGGTTGGATCTTTGTTACCCAACGACGCAAAAGCTATGTTCCAAAGGCTGGAACGACACATAAGCAATAACATCAGATATAAGTACGTTCTCCAATACTCAGGGAATATAGTAATATTAATCTTTCATCTGTCATCTCCTTTCTTTTATTTCCTTATTAGTTCAGTCCTCCAGTGGAAAAGAGGATATGCTTGTGCTGGGCTCTTTTGAAGACTCCAATCTATTCAAACGCCCTCCCCTAGAATATCTGGTACCATAATTTTTTTTAATTTTAGAAGGAAGAGTTATACGCACCTGTGGCTCTGAGTCACCTTGCAATGTATAACAGATTAGCCAGTTTTGTGCTCCGCTGGTTTCACCATGCAAAGGTTGGTTTTGTTCATTTGTTTTTGTTTTCACTTATTTAAATTGATTGATTGATTGATTGATTGAGACGAGGTCTGGCTAGTTCAGGCTGGCCCTAAGATCACTATGTAGCTCAGGCAAGCCTTCAACTCAGCAATCCTCCTGCCTCTGCCTCCTGAGTGCTGGGATGACAGGTGTAAGTCACCACGCCCAGCATTTGTGGTATGTGGTACTGACTGCTTGTGGGCATGAGCCACAATGTCTGGTATTGTTGTATGTGGTTATGGGGGATCAAACCAGGGAATCTGCTCTTGCTAGGCAGGCACTGGAACCACTGAGCTAAATCTCCTTCCCTAAATTTTATTTTTTAGTTAGCAACCATGGGAAGAGATAGTTACATCGGGACTCAGAAGAGGGAGGAGGTGCCCAAACATCTGTGCTTTCCCTCATTCATTTGGCTGTGGAAGGAGACCGTCTGCATTCTAACTACAACCTACTCCACTACTCCACATCCTGGCTCCAGTCACACTGTCTGTAAACCGGCTTCACTTCATCCAAGGCTCTCCTGTTGAAGGACATTCACAGCTTCTTCAAGCCTGAGCATCCTCTGTTTCTGCTGCTGACAGTGCCTCTATGCCACAGACTGAGCATCCACTTGGTCCAGAGCCCATCTAAGTAGGAGCCACAAGTCACAACCTCGGTGATGTCTGAAGATTCTAGGACCTTCAGTTTGAGTTTGGCCCTTGCAGCAAATGTGCTCAGTGCAAGGGATCCAAGATCCGTGTGAGCCAAATACAGCTTCCAACAATTACATGTGGGTCTGGAGCACCTCTGGACCTTTCAGGTTTCGTCACCCAAAAGTTTTAAGAATGAATTTGGATTACGCCATTATGAAGGAGAAAGCTCGGCAGAACACCTGCTGTTCAGCAAGCTTGCTACAGGGGAGGCCATTGTGGCTGGAGGCATTTGCCTAAAAGGAAGCAAGGAATTGGAAAAGCCCTTAAAGAACCCTGAGTCCCAGATGGAGCTGTCTAGAAGGGTCAAGAACCTTAAACAGGGGCTGGAAGCAAGGCGGAGAGCAGGAGTCTGGGCCACAATGTAGGTGAGAATTTATGGTTACATTGAAACACCCAGCCCACTGTGGATTATCTACGAACACTTTTTCTCATCCTTCCTGGCCATCTCTTAGCCATTTGACTATTCCCTGGAATCAGCCACCCGAGAATACCAGGAAGTATGTGAGAGAGAAGCTGTCACGTGTCCCAGTCCCAGTGCTCAGGTATGGGTAACTTGGAGGGAAGGCATTTGTGAACTCCTGGCAGGCTGTTGGGAATGACTCCCTACATGTCCAAGAATAAAAGTAAGTAGAAAATAGTTGTGCATTTTCCATAGCCTTATTTATTTTGCCTGTTAGAAAATCTCAAGAAAGCTTCCAAGATCGTTTATATTTACATCAATACTTATAAAGTGCCCAGGTATTGTTAGGTAAATGATAAGCAACCCCCTCCCCCAATAGTTTCTTCCTTCCTTCTTCCCTTTCTTCCTGGATGCTTTTTAATTTAAGTACACGTAGGGATGCTAATCTACATAAAGCCCTCAAGAATGATGAAACAGGCATTAAGAAATCTTATAAGGAAAAGATGTGTGAACCAGGAAGAAAGCAATAAGAAGCAAGAGAAATTAAAAGTCCTAAGAAGAATAATTCAAGAGCATAATTGAGAAAAATATTTTGAAGTATAGAAAGCATAGAAGGAACAGTGGTTTAGGGATGCAGAATTCTTCTGAAGATATAAGAAGGCTTCTCTAAGTTAGCATTGAATTGCTTCAGGGACAGAAATAAAATGAAGAAAGAGCTCTGAGTTAACTCTTCAGACTGGTAACAGGTTAGATAAAAAGAAAACACAGCTTCATAGAAAGTCATGATGAAGTAAGTCAACCTAGAAAGTCCTTCATTGAGGAAACTCAACAGGAACATCTGGAACTGAGAAAATTTCTTCACCAAGATATTTTCCAGACTACCAATAAAATTAAGCTCTGTAGCTTTTCTATTCTTTCTTTCAATAAACGTTTATCATGCACCTACTTCAGTACTGTGCTAACTTCAATGGCTCCCAAGCTTAAGAGTGAGGAAGTAAAAAAAGCATTAAATAACCACACGTGCTCATGATGAAACTACAGCTTCCGGTAAAGGGAAAAAAAACCCTGAGTGCAAGACCCCCTTGGACACTCTCTATATGCCAAGACTTCCCATTATAATAAAAGGAGTTATTACGAATATCCAAAACAAAGGATTAATGGTGGAGAGAAATAACCTTCCAAACAAAAGATGTTCCAGTGAACTTGGACTTCACAGCCATTGCCTGCTTTTTGCTCCTGACAGTTTCCCAGGTAGATGCCTGACACCTTGAGAGCTTTTCCTCTTTAAATCGCGCCCAAGTTCTATACAAAGTTCTCAAGGGTCTTGAGACCCTTGAGAAGGGTCAACAACAAAAGACGGAAGTCTGCTTGGATTATTGAGCATACATTGTAGTATCTCTGTCTTTAATTAGTACATTTTCCTTTCAGAAGAATTATATACAAGCTGGCATGAATAGTGGACAAATGAATACATAATTCATCTGCTACTCATCCATCTATGAGTATTAGGGAATTGTGCTGCTTTTTAATTTGATTAGAATGGATTCAATTAGAATGACCAGACGGAAGTGCGTTTGGATTACTGAGTACACATTGTAGTATCCCTGTCTTTAGTTAATTAGTATATTTTCCTTTCAGAAGAATTATATCCAAACCCTGTAACAGAGTTTAGTGTAATGGTCAAAGTATGTCAAGGCTGTGTAACTCCAAAAACCACAACCTCCAAAAAATAAAGTAGTAAACAGTGGTCCATCCTTAGGTAGGATTTCATCCCTGTAGATGTCTTATTGAGAAAAGGATCCTATTTAAAATGTAGTTTTAAAACACAGTATTCATAAAGAGTAGTTAGCAGAAGAGTGTACACGTTTGTTTAAACAGCTCTTCACGGAAGACCAGAAACTGAGACCTTAAAGACAGAAGACACTCAGGTCTCTTGATGTTCACCTCACCCTGGAAGTACAATGAGAAAGCTGAATTGAACTGACCCCGGATTTTCTAAAGAAAAGAGCTGCACCATGTAGTTACTCTTAACGATCATTAACAATGCTGTTCTAGTTCACCAAGCCACACTAGTACCACACTGTGATGGAACTGTGCCAGTGCGGTCACAAGGTACGATCACTGTAGAGTATATTGCTATTCTTTTTATCTGCCCACCATTTGTGCCACCTTCTTCTAGCGTGGTGCCAACAGAATTCTCCCTAGTGCAGAAGCTGAAAAACACTAGCTACTCGCTTTCCTGGCTTCTCTTGCCTTATGACACAGGACCTGAATTCTGCTTTCCCAACCATAAAGACGCAGGTCTGACTTGGAACCACACTCTTGCGATGCAGATAGGGGTTAATCATGAAGTGATTGTACAGCGGTTTTCTCTGTGTTTTCCTCCTCAGTTTTCCCATTGGTCCCCTAAATTCTGCTCCTAACAGAGGCGGGGACTTTTTCAGAGACACGCGTGCAGATCTCTTCTTCCACTCCAATAGACAAAAGAAGCCCAGCGCAGAGACGGAAAGAGAGAAGGCAGAATGCCACTCAGCCTAGACGGGGAAGGAGGTGAAGACACAAACTTCCCAGGGTCTTCCAGGCCACCAGCAGAACCTCCAGTCTCAAGAACCAGAGGACAAAGCGAAAAGGTTTATACATGAGCTCTGCTTGAGTGTAGGTACTGGGTGATTCTAGAGTCACGGCTCTTCCTAAGCATGCTGAACAGAAAGTAAGGGACTTGGACCCTTACGCGGGGTAGAGACATGGAAGGAGCAATGGCAGTGTCCACAGTGGGAAAGGCTGGCTGGAAGCAGTGGACACACCACTGGCGTCATGTATGCAAGTGGGCACCACAACGGCATCCCTCCCAGGGCTGGTCACAGCAGTGGTGCAAATCTGTTCCATTTCAGAAGCATCCTGCAGCAGCTGCATTAATTGTGCCTGGCAGACACAGGAGTGGGCTTCTCCTACACCCACCCTGTACTCTCACTTGGGTCACTGTTCTTGGATGGGGCCTCCAAGGTTAGTTCTCCAGCCATCTCAGGGACTCTGTAATTACTCGATATCCTTTTTTTCTTAAATTAGCCATAGTTGGCTGTCCGTAACAGCCACTGCTGGAGCTCAGAGTAAGCTGGTTTTAGCCACTTTGGAAGAAGATAAGGAAGGGACAGAGCCCAAGTGGACCCCTAGGTGACAGGCATGGAATACTGAGATCTGGGAGCATCCAGAACAGTAACCAGATAGGGCAGAGTTGCTGTGTATAGTATCTCTCCAGCATTCCTAAATGTTAAAAAGTGTGTTCTCAGGTTCCACGGAGAAGGTGCTGTGTCTGCTCCTATGAACTGCTGTAACGGGTGGGGCGGGTGGCATGTTACTCCCTTCCCTGAGACTGGCAGACCAACAGCACTATCCACAGAGGCAGAAGGGTCTGCCCCTTGCAGCAGGGGACCAGCAAAAGTGCTGTGAAAGGTCAGTGGTTGGAGCAAGAACAGCACGGTGGGGCGACCCAGGGAACGGCACAGGATGGGACAAGGCAGACATGGGTGCTCATGGTAACAAGTCCCGTGAGTGCCAGAAGGCAGGGCAACATGGACAGGGTAGTGAAAGGGGGCTGCTTGGTGCCAAGGAAGCAGCAGGCATTTGGGCCAGACGTAGATGCAAAGAGAAAATATTCAAAAGTACAAATCTCAACACATTCACAGTGGATCTCTTTGAAGATGCACATGACTCTCCCTTCTTCCTTGTACTCCTCTATAAGAAAGAGAAAGAAAGAAAACACTCCACATGCTCAAGAAAACTGCAGTGATTCCCTGCAGGGCCAGCAGCACCATGCCCTTGAAAATCGTAACCATTTTTTTTTTGAGAGAGAGAGATGTGACAACCATGCCCTTCAGAGACGCCTAAGAGTCCCCAAGGTCCAGTAAGAGAGATGGCATGTGCCGAGCTTTCAGACTCCCAGGAACATTTGCCAAAGGTGGCAGTAGAAGCCATGAGGACCTGGTCTTGTTCCAACTCAGTAATTGCATCCTGCCCGCTCGCCTGTGCCATCTCCTCTTCTTACAGAATGCGGCAACCCCCATCCCGAGCAAAGCTGTCAGGGAGCCCTGCTATTGGCCAAGCCCTCGCTGTCCCTCTCTCTCATCTATAACAGCAGTTATTTTGCAGTTTGCTGTCCAGAGTAACTGGACTGTTCACTGGTGCCCAAATACAGTGCCATTTCATGCCTCCATGCCCTTTGTTTTTCAACCTTTTTTTTTAGAATTTAACTTTATGAAGAAATGCAGCAATACCCCAGGCATGTAGTGGCTGGGTTAAAAATGTTGAGACATCCTGCAGTACAAGAGTTAGTAACACAAATTAGAATAATTTCACATTTAGTATGAGTTTTAAACATCCAGCTGAGAAAGAAATCATGTTTAGAATATTCTGAAACGAGAATCTCAGTCTTGTACATATAAACATACACCAAACAATTCTGCACACTTTGAATATAGGCTGAATTTTACTACCTTTATTTATTTTTTTCTTTTGGTACCAGGGATCAGACTCAGGCCTTTGCAGTTGCCAGGCAAGCACGGGCCACGGAACTACATCCCAGGCCTAATACAGGCTGCATTTTACAAGAATGTGACCAATACAAATAGTAAGGAGGTTGAATGTTGATTAGCTGGACCTCACTGAGAAGTGTTCTCTACTCTGGAAAACTACATCACTGGAGGAATGGTCCCTGGTGACACATTAGTTACCAATACAACACACCCGAGACACACTGTGTTTGGGGCCAGTGTTAACAGTACTGCTAGTTTGCCACGAACTATTTCATTTCAGCAAGTCTCCTAGGGTTTCATGGCCAAACACTTATTACTGAAATAAAATATTTTTATCACAAATTACTCACTTCAACTCCATATTGCAACTAGGCAAACAGTATAGACTATTCAAAAATTCTTATTGAATGTAATAAAAAACACTAATAAACATCTATAAAAGGAGATATCAAATATTACAGAGTTTGGGAACACGGGTGAAAACAGATTGTATACTGCACTTAAGGCGTTTGACTTGGACTAGAGATTGAGCTCAGTGGTGCTGGCGCCTGCCTAGCAAGCACAGGGTCCCTGGTTGGATCCCTGGTAACCACATACAATACTGGGCATGGTGACTCACACCCACCAGCAATTAGCACCACATACCACAATGCTGAGTGTGGTGACTCATGCCTATCATCCCAGCACTCAGGAGGCAGAGGCAGGAGGATTGCTGAGTTCAAGGCTTGCCTGGGCTACATAGTGAGCTCAATTACAAAGTGAGACCTTGTCTCAAAAAAAAAAAAAAAGAAGTTTGACTTGAGAACTCCATAGACATGCACTTCCAAGCGTTGCCTGATCACCTGAAAGCCCCTGTGCACATAAATACCATTGTTTTAATCATAATTAGGGATTAGCACCTTGGCTGGACCATCTTGTCATCAAAGTAAATGCACTTTAAAAGCTAAGATGTTGCTTTTCTCTATTGGTGTTTATTTGCATACAATACTGCAGCTAATTTCAAGGCCATGTGTGAGATCATGTCTAGAAATGTTCATTCACTTATTTATCCATGTATGGATTAAGAGCTCTTTGGGGGTCAGGCCTTCTGCTAGAGCCTGGAAAGGCCTATGATGGGGTAGATGGGACCTAAGCTCACAACAAAGGTCCTGGGCTGATGAACCTGGCAGGTGTTGAGCACACGACTAGCTTAGTGGGGTGACTGTTGTTCTAAACATGTGCAAGGTGCAGTGGGGATCTGGGGTTGACCTGAGGAACTGACATTTGTGCTGAGACCAGAAGGAAGCTGGAGACTTTGTTTGAAGCATTGTAAATATCACACACAATAGCCCAGAAATGAGAGGACAGTACATTCAATGCAAATTCATATGCTTTTTTAATTTGCCATGAAGCAGAGAGTTCCCATTCACCACCACCAAAGCTTTTACGCCAGGTAAGTACAATCACTGTGAAAACCAAATATTTCAATCATATATATCTTTCACACATTTTGCTAAATGCGCTATTTTTTGTTATCTCTCGAATACTAAGAGAGAATGTGAGTTCAAGACATTTATGGAAATATCAAGGCTAAAGATGTGGCCATTTTCAAAAACAGAAAGGAGATGGAAGCACTGCGTGCCCTTTTTCTAAGCAGGGGACAAAGCCATCGACTCTCACACTCTTCCAGTGGCGGCGCACAGAAGCAGGTGTCACATATTTACTCGGCCATCTGGACAGGTCTTCTTCCTCCCCCTCCCTGGGGAGAAGGCTGACGAGCCTCCGCAGGGCTGGGAGGGGAGAGATACACCTCACGTAAACGCAGAAGCAAAGGACTAAGGGCAGTGGAGAGTTCCTTAGAGAGCAGCAGAGGCACGAAGCAAGCAGCGATGTCAGGCAAAGGACGAAAGCCAAAAAGAAAGCGGTAATAAAATTTGTAGAACACCATATGGCATTCGATGTCACGCTTTTCATTTTAAATGTTGATATCTGCCTTCTTGTTAGCCTTGGTGCCACCTCTCTTAAAGTATTTAGTAAAATGTTCATTTTTGAAAAGAAATCATACTCAAGCTCTTTGCACTCCTATGAAAATCATACCCATACTCAAGCTCTTTGCACTCCTATGAAAATCATACCCAAATATCATTTTCATTTCTTAACTGCATGATATACACCTGTCTCTAACTGCAAACTAGTCCACAAAGCAGCGTCACTATTAGAAGAGAAAGCCCTAATATGAGATCCCAAGATACTTTTTTGCACCAATCAGCAGTAAGGGCCTCAGGGATGAGCCTATGAATTGGTAGACAGCTAAGTGTTCATGATGAGTGTTTAGATATTAGTCCTCTCGGCCACTTTCCAGGCTTACGCAGAAACAGCGGTTGGTATGGCTTACTCCAAAACATTTTTCTGGCAAGGAACACAAAAAGCTAACAGAAGGGACACTGCTTGGTCTAAGTGAAGAAATACTGGGAACTACAGAATTTAAAAGACAGAGTTAGCATTTGAGCTCAGCAAGACCTATCTGCTCAATCTTTGTTGGGATGTGAAGGGCCAGGTATCTCTGGGGAGGAGACTTTTGTCTTCTTATGGACTCTTCCAGGATAATTTTGATGCTTTACAAGTGTTTAACCCAAGTGTTCAAGATACAGGAAGAGCTTAAGCAAGCTGAGATGCAATCAGCATATCACTCAAATGAATTCTTTTTCATTCTTTCATTCTTTGGGTCTCTCTCTCCCTCTCCCTCTCCCTCCCTCTCCCTCTCCTCTTCTTCCTCCCCCCCCTTTCTCTTTTTCTTACCAGGTTTTGTGGGTGGTAAAATATGTGCAGAAACACTTGGAGCCAGACAAGGTCAGCCCTGATCAAAGAGCATGGCCTTCCACCCTGGCACTGGCAGAAGGGCCGGTCCGTGCCCACAAGAGCCAACTGGCCAGCAGAGCAACTGGCCATCTGTATTCCTCCTTCCTCATGGACTTTCAAAGGGCTTGCTGAGTCAGAGCCAACACAGCTCCCCTCGGGCAATGACTGAGACTGGGGTTTTCTCTCAGACAGACCTACCTCCTGCCGCTATCCGTTGGCTTTCACCTCACTGTCAGCCTTTCTGGGGCCGTCTTCAGTGCCCCGTCCCCACGCACCCCTGTGCCCACACCCAGGAAGGGCAGGCCAAAGGGTCACTCCAGCGTCCATCTCTGCCTCTTCCAGCTTCTGCTGGAAATTCCACGTGGTCCACACACCCTGGAAGTGAGGAGAAGAGCCTGGCTCTTGTCTCTCTCCTCCTAACCAGTTCACAATCAATCAGCATTTACCGAAATCTCCCAAGTACTTGCAGGTACTGCAGGGGCACAGGACATGACAGGCACAGTAGCACTTAGCGGCAGGGCCCTCATGTTTTACTTGAGGGTTACAATGCATTAACAGGAGAAGACAGTTGTTTGATGTCCAGTTACAGGCTATCACAAGGCCTTCTCCGGGCTCCTATGATTACTAAGGTGATATCACAGCAGTGAGTAGTGCTCACAGAGGGTGGTCTTTGCACCATGCATTGCTCATCTACATAAAGCAGGTAACAAAAGAGATGGGTGCTAGGAAGTCTGAGGCACAGCCTGAGCTCACAGGACTGGTAAGTAATAGTTGGGGCTTAGGTGCTACGTAAGTGTGGCTGCAAAGCCTGCTGGTGCTGTCCCTCGTATCATTCTGCATGACCTCACAGACACTGGTCTTAGGCATCTCTGTTTCCTCTCTTGTTTATTGCTAAGTGTCCCCATCGTGTTGAGAACACAGCAGGTGTTATTTGATAATTGCTTATTAAAATGATCTGGGGAGAGACATGAAGAGCAGCCACGGTGGGGAGCTTGGGACTGAATCACTCTGAAATGAATAAAAGGATTTTTAAAGTCAAAACAAAGAGACCTGGTGGAAACCGGATGTCATCAGTATGCAGAGGCTCAAGTCTGCCTGGCACAGAGCTGCCCTCCCTCCTGCCAGGGAAGCAAGCAGAGGAACAGGACAGAGAACCAGCTGGAGGTGAGGGCAGGTGCAAGAGGGAGGCGAGGCATGAGGTATGGCCCCTCCACTCTGGCCCCTGCATGACGAGACGGTACCCGGGACAGCGGGGCTGAGGGTGCAGTCCGATTGCAATGCACCAAGCACTGTCCTTGCGGTTCACAGAAGCTGAAAGAAGAAATAACTTGTGTCTGTTAGGAAACAGGGAAATGGGAACTCTGTCTTTCCGGTGGAAATGTATAATAATGGTACAACTACTGCGGAAAACAGTAAGGCAGTACCTCACAAGAAGCAAATAGATAACTACCATGTGATGTAGCAACTCCACTTCCGGGTATATATCCAAAACAATCGGAAACAAAGACTTGAATGGATATTTATATATCCATTTCCATAGCAGCATTATGACACTAACTGAAAGACACAAACCGAAAAGTCTGTGGACAGATAAATGCATACAAAATATAGTCTATGTATACAGTGGAATGCCGAAAAGGAAGGAAAGTTTGACACATGCTACAACATCTCTAAAGACATCATGCTAAGTACATGATGCCAGAGCAAAACTACAAATGACTCCACTCAGGAAGCGCCAAGAATAAGTAAAAAAATCCATAGAGACAGAAAATAGAATGGTGGTTGTCGGAGGAAAGAGACAGATAAGTTGCTGTTTAATGGATGCAAAGTTTGATTTTGGAAAAATGAGAAAGTTCTGGAGATGGATGGAAGTGACAGTTGCACAACAGTGTGAATGCATGTAATACTACTGAGCTGTACATTTAAGGACAGTTAAGAAAGCATGCTGTGTGTATTTTACCATGACAAAATAAGAGAATAAAAATTTTTTTAAAACCTTGAAGATAATTTCCAATTAGCTCCTGCGGGAGGCAGAGACAGGAGGATTGCTGAGTTTGACGCTTGCCTGGGCTACAGAGTGAGCTCAGAGCTAGCCTGAACTACAAAGCGAGACCCTGTCTCAAAAAAAAAAAAAATTAGCTCCTGAAATTATAGGAAAAGAGAGTTAACTATGGTTAGTTAACAGTTAAGTATGTTAATTTCATAAAAAATACTAAAATGATATGAAAACAGGGTTCTAATGTGAAAAGCCATTGTACTCAACTTTTCAGACAATCAGAATCTCTTTCTAAAATAATTCCTTTAAAAACAATAACTCCTTTATCGCCACATAATAAGACTCTTGGGTGCCAACTGATACCATAAATTTAGGAATTACCCTTTAAAATTAAATGACTCCGTACTGACAAACCTATATACGTATGAAAAAGGGAAGCTCATATGTGAAGGAGCCATCTTGTTTATTCTACCTACCAGCAATGCTTGATGCACAAAAAGATTCTCTGATTTTCTAAAATAGCACATTAGGCCTCCGGGGACCCACCACCCACAGGGTGAGAACCACAGTTCCTCCTAGCAGGAGCCTAAAACTCAGAAGGAAATTTCCAACGCACAGCATAGAATCAGTAAGTCAAAAACGCTGCAGTGCACAAATGCAGCTCTTCTCAGATAATAAGAGACAACTGACTCCCACCCTGTTCTCTGAAATACAAAGCATTTCCTCTAAGACAAATGCAGATCTCCTAGGGTAGACTCAGGTGAGTGAAGCAATCTCTCGGCAGCCCTTCCCTAGGCAAAGCTCCAGAGCTGCTCAGCAGTGTGACTGCCTGTGACAGGTAGGGGGCAGGGTCAACCTGATTAGCTTTGGTCTCCACCTGGGGGACAGGTAGAGAACACTTCTGGGTGTATCTGGGTGATTCTTGGAGGCATGCCCTCTGGTGCCTCATCCCTCTTTTTCTCAACTTTCCTCCCCCACACCTTTCTGCCATGATGTTGGAACTGGCTAACCAGGAACTGAATCTTCTGAGAACATAAGCCACATTAAACCTCTTCTCCTTTAAGTTGTGTGTGTTGGATATTATGTCTCAGCAATGGAAAGGCTGACTCATACACTGCACATTCCTGCCTTGCTGTTACCACTCAAGAGAGTTACCTCTTTGGGATGAGGGACACAGGAACACCTCTCAGTAAATATGTGTGCTCTCACCACCTTCTCTTTCCTAAGGCCAAACATCTTAAAGTGATTAGGAAGTTATCAGTAACTCCAGACATACTAGCATTTAGAAATCACCCTTGGTGCCCTTCAGTGTAACCACAATGAGCTCTAGTGTGGGCAGCTTTCAGTTTTTAGGAAAATAATTTGTTTAAAAGCTGCACCAATAGGTTATGACTTTCTTGGCTTACAAAAGTTGTATAAAGTTAAATGCAAAACAAGATTAAAAATGCATTTTACATTGATAAATACAACTTTTTAAATGTAGAGTTCTATAAAAGAGCAAAGGATTATTATTCAACTAAATCACTGCCTTCCAGAGAAACCAAGGAATCCTTGAATATTGATGATAAAGGGTGAACAGGGAAATCACCAGTCTATTAAGCCTACTTTATGGTGCTAATAAAAATATGAATGCTAATAAAAATCTTGCATTAAGTTAATAACTCAAAAGTACCTGTATGGGCTGGAGATTTAGCTCAGTGGTTCTGGCGCCTTCCTCGCAAGCACAAGGTCCTGAGTTCGATCCCCAGTAACCACATACAATGCTGGGTGTGGTGACTCATGCCCACCAGCAGTTAATACCACATACCACAGTGCCGGGCGTGGTAGTTCACGCCTATAATCCCAACTCTCGGGAGGCAGAGACAGGAGGATTGCTGAGTTCAAGGCTTGCCTGGGCTCCATAGTGAGCTGAGGGCCAGCCTGAACTACAAAGCGAGACCCCGTCTCAAAAAAAAACAAGTACCTGTACATTTTAGATACAGTTTACTATGTGGTAGACCTAAAGTACCACTGGACTTTCAAGCCCCAAAATGCAAAGATATAAAACATTTAAATTAATAAAACTCCTGGGATTCGAGGAAGTGATCATCTCCTAAATGCAAAAGACCTGGCAGATAATGAATACTCATAAGTTTCCTGGACAGTTTCCTATGTTGGAAAAACTATTTCTACATTATTCTTTCAGGCTGGGCTAACAGATGGAAAGAGAAAAGGAACAGGTTAATCAAGTCCCAAATTCCTTTTGTCCAAATAGCTGGAGAACCTGGGTCAAATAAGGAAACAAAATTAACCTAAATCAGCCATACATACTGTTATTTGACAGTAAGAGTCTGGAGCCTAGGAGTCTCCGGTGGCATGACCCCATTTCTCAGACTTTTGTCCTCCCTCCCAGTGAAGACTAGAGAAGTAGGGCTGACTCAAGGCCAAAGAATTCTCAGGTGGGAGGAAGTCATGTCAAACAACAGTTCCCTAGACATGTTGTCCATTTTAAAGTTGTTGAAATCTAGAAAAGATCATAAAATTAAAAGTACCAATATAACAATGCTGCTATAACTAGTGTTCAACAACTATGGTTTAGCGACCATAAAAAAATAACAGGGCCATGAAAACAGCCAATATTTTGGCCCTGGCCAAAGGACTCAGAACAGAAGGAGGATATTTCCTACAATATCCTAAAACTTTGACGAATCACCCACCTCCTGAGCAAGAAGACTGTTAAACCCCAAAGAACAAGAATCAACCACTGTAGAGTGTGCTAAAGGGAGAGTCACCGGAACAACAAAACATTTCACCAGCATCCACAGAAGCCACATGGTCAAGAAAGACTGTGACCCATCCTGGTGGCTGACACTGACTGAAGAGTCTAGAAGCTCTATGCATGATCCGTGAGTAACCCTAGAGAGCCTTAACTGACTTTGACATTCAGCAAGGATCAGATTTGAATAATTTTGGTCTCACTTTAACTTGATCTTGAACACTCAGCAAAATAGTGTAACTGAAGATAACAATAATATAGACGAAATATAAAAAGGGGCTCTGATCACTCACCCTTGTTAATGATTTCCAGGCACACTTACAGACAAGTCTAGGAGACAACAGGTTACAATTCTCTCCATTTCCGTTCATGCCTTGGTCCTAGAAACTACCAGGCTCCGTGTGATCGATCACGCAGACGGGCCTCTGTGTCTCAGCAAGCAGCTACATTGCTTCTCACTCCAACTGGTCTTTCGGAAAAAGCCCATTAAACCTCACTCCAAGTCCTTTATGCATCAGAATTTCAGGAAACAACACACTGACGGCTAGTGGACCTCTTACATGGATACCATCATCACTGAGACCAATCAGCCAGAAAGAATAACTGAGTTAAATTTCGGATCTCATAGGTTCTCTCCTTACAGTGCAGTTAAGTCACTGTGGTGGGCAGGTTTTGCAGTCTACAATACTAGAAACTGTTGATAAGGACTTTACTACAAGAATGAGTATTAAGGCAATGGGTACTGAAAGCCACAGAGACCTATTACCACCCTTCTTGGAAAACAGGCCATTGCAGACACATTCTTCACCTGCTCATCCATGTGTTCCACCTCTTCTCTCAGAGAAAAGGGCTGCAGCATCTGTCAAAGTAGATGCTGGAGATGTTTTAAAGATTTCATAGAAAAATCTGAAAGTTGCTATGAAATAGCTCAATGATTCTTGAAAGGAAGAGACATTTCAGACACTTGCCAAAGCAGATCGTGAGTTTAAGACTGAGATAAATCCCTAACGTGTATTAAAATCTTGGTGTTGACATCCTCAAACTCTACGTCCTCAAAATCATCAAAGTAGAGCCTGCAGGGAATCTGAAAAGTAAAAAAATATGAGGATGTTTTTACAGGACAAGGCCAGCTGCCTCAGCTGCCCTGAGGCTTGGCTTTGGGCTGTGTTGCTTCTTGTTCTCAGCACTGAGTCATACCAAGCGGAGCAATGGAATAGAAGGACAGAGAGTGGAAAATAGCCCTGCCTGGCAAGTGCATCGTGCAGGCCCCAAACAAGTCAGGACTCTCTTTATAAGCTCACTGTGAGTCAGATGCGTAACAGTATTAGACATGAGCACAGGGACTATCCGCATTCCGGACTGATCTCCAAAAATGGACAACATCAAGAAAGAAATGTTTGCTAATAATGAAGTGGGCTTATACAGAACGTATATGAAGAAGCAGAAGAGAATACCATCCCACCAATATACATATGGAATAAAGTTAAACCTCCTGAAGGAACAGAAAAATAGGGCCAATATCAACTTTATCTCAACTTGTCATTTTTATTTGCCCCCAGATCTTACTAAACTTCTGAAGTGTCTTTTGAAGAATCAGATGCTAAGCCTGCCTTCCAAGAGCCAGAGGAAGGAAGTATAATGTTATTCACACAATCTGGAGCAAACGCTGTAATCCTTGCTCTGTCACTTATGGGTTGTGTGACTTTGGACAGGCCACAGAACCCATGTAAGTGTTCTGATCTCATAAAATTGAGAAGACAATGATAGTTTCAATGATAGGGTTTTTTCATATTGGGTAAAGAACATAACCCAATATCTAACATATGGGAAACTGGTAATTTGTCTCTGGGTCACAGGCCATAATACTCAATCTGACATCCACCAAATCCTACTTGGTAAATGACAAAGCCAAGAAATCCTGCAGAAGTCCTTACATACACAGGTTCGTGAGTAATTTCCCACCCAATGCACAGAATAGCACCTAGGACACACAATTATTCTGACCAAAATGTCATAGTGACACCAAGCACCCTTGCATTAGAGTAAGGCACAAAAGAGGGGACTCTCTGTGAAAAAAACTGCCATGGCGTGTCATTATGAGATGTTGTAGAGTCTACTTTGCAGAAGTCATTTATGCAGGTCTCTACAAAGTACCTTCTGGTCCTCTTGTTAAAACTAGATAATAAAACAAGAAATGGAAACAAACCATATATATATGGGGGGGCTATACAGAGGGCAGGGGGATGGGAAAAAATGAGAATCAAGATAGATCATGTACAGGTACAAATTAGCAATGATGAATGTGATCATAATATATTCCTAAAATGTACCAATAAACTCAATAAGGGGGGGACCTCAGTAATATCCCTAAACTAATTTGAAAGAGATATGGATGATAAAGCCCTAAAAGTACTTCCCTTTTTTTGCCTCCTCCTAACCTCCCTTCCTAGGGAAAGGGAAAGCAAGGCAATTGTTTACATTAAAAGCAGGGTCTTGTGTCTGACAAAAACAAACTCACATTAGCCACATAACACTAATCTTACTGAGTTATCCGATGAGTTTACAATGTGCTCTGCACTAGTCCAGGTGAGTTACAGAGACAGACACACATGCACACAGAGGTGCTCTTACCGAGAATAAAGAAAGTTCATTTTCGAAATCAATAGATCACAGATAGACAATTCCCGGATCTTCTCTTTAGCATGAACACCTGTAGATGCAAATGAGCTCTAGAAAGTAGGACAGCTTTTATAGAGTGGAAAATTTCTATAGGAAACTTGGTGTGGGAATGTGATGAGGGGAAGGAATAAATATGTTACAGAAAGAAAATAAAAGAGCATGTATAAAGGGGGGAGGAGGGGGGAGTGGGTAGGGATATGGGTAAAAATGAGAATTAACTTGTGGCATATACTGGTACAAATTTCCCAATGTTATATGTGATTTTGAGATGTATATAAATTG
>PVIC010029030.1:0-22818 GCA_004025085.1 Thryonomys swinderianus
TAGAATAATCTGTATAGTATTTCACATACTTGGGGGGAAATCAGGTATAAATTAAGTATTCTCTAGCTTATTAGAATATTTCAAGATCAGGAGAGCAGGGGAATGGGAAAAAATGAGAATCAAGACACATAATGTACAGATACAAATTCTCAGTGATGAATGTGATCATCATGTATAACTAAAATACACCAATAAACTCAATAAAAGGGAAAATATTTCAAGGTAATATCAGAAAAGATAATGCTAGTGCACTACTGGCCAGTGATTGTTGAAATTTAGCATTCATTATAATAACTGAAGAACTTGTTAAAACACTGATTACCAGGCTCACAGTGCATCTCTGGTGAAGCCTGAGAATATGTGTATTTAACAGGTTCTCAAATCATTCTGACACTTGTCACCCAGTGACTACCTTTTGATAATACTGTCAGCAAGTAACCTAAGAAGATGAGGGAGATAAAGAGGAGGAGAAGAAAGTGGAAGTGGGACAATGTATGCAGTAAGTGGATTAAAGTAGGAAGGGTAGAGTGCCCAGGCAGGACACCAAAACAGAACAAAGACACGGCCCTTCTCTACTTCCTACTCTCCTAGTTAGGAGAACACTGTCCTCACGTCTGGCTATTCTGAAAGAAAGATAAAGGGCATAAAGCCCATGGTGCTTTCTCTTAGCCAATCAGTTTTGTTTCAGAAAACTGTCATCCTGCAGTCATTCTTTTAAAACCAGTATTTGAGGAAACACTGTTCCATACAGCACTAAACCTTAACAACAAAGACAAAATCATAGTGAACTTTTAGATGATCTTCCTTCATATTTTTGAGGAATTCTTAAAAAGTACCACTGAAGCAGAGGAAAACCTAATCAGCTGCAAGCTCCTTATAAAATCTCTTCAAGTATATGTTCTCACAGGTTAGTTTTTATATAGATATATGCTAAAGTATGTATGTTCTAATTAATGATATGTTCTTGTCATCCTAGTACTGTACATTTCCAAATTAGGTATTTTTAAGATTGGATTTATTGGTACCTTTTCTTTATACATTGTGATTGAACATTGAGAATTTGTACTAGAACATGACACATCTTGATTCTCATTTTTTCCCTTTCCCTTGCTCTCCTTACAACTCCCCGCCCCCATATACATAAGCTTTGTTTCCTTTTCTTTACCATCAGATTTTTTCTTTCTCTTTACTTCTCCTACCCCCCTTTTCCCTTTGAAAATTTTCTTCCTATTTCATAATGCCTGTCATACCTTTTAGAACTCATTTACACCTTCAAAGCTCAGTTTTTCTGTATCAAGGGCTTTGCTCCTTCCTTTCATACTTTTTCCCTACTATTTCCCAAATCTGTTACTCAACTTGAAATAAATTTCTTCTTTGACAATTCTGCCTTTTACTGTGCCTCCAAAATGTATTTTTATGTGTTTTCAAATTTCTAATCCTCCTGCTCTTACACAGAGATTCTTTTCCAGAAACCTTGCCAGTCCTTTTTATACTGAGTTCTTTCTAATTGCTGTAACCCATACTTGTCTGGAACATTCAATTTAACTTAAAAATTTTAAATTTATTCAATTTAAATTCTTCCCATTTTGTAGTTTGTTATAGAAAATGTTATACGCAGAAAGACAAAATTCTGATGTTTTTAAAAAATGAATTTTAGCTAATGGGGTCACTTATTTTTCTCTGAGAAAGTGGTAAGAATTGGTGAGGCTCAGAATGATTCTGTGGTTTCAGTGTTTACTCTCCTATTTTAAAAAACATACTGTAGGGGACAGAGGGAAGAGTGAAAGAAGCATACATGATTTTCTAAAACATTAAGATAAAAAGAAATTTGGTAAACTATCATGCCAATTCTTTGACAGTATTTTTTAAAAATTATACCTAATTTCTACCTGAGATGTAAGACCCTAAGTACAGTATATGTTACTAATATTTGCATATTGAGCCTGAAGAACTATATATGGCTACTATACTTTTGTAATATATAAGGTGTTTACAAGACTTCAGGTTGGAGGTGTGTGTTCAGCCAGAATTGAGGAGGGTAGTCCAGGCTGCAGATAAAGATTTCAGTCGGTTGGGGCCTGGGATTTAGCTCAGTAGTTCTAATGTCTGCCTGGCAAGTGCAAGATCCCGAATTTGATACCTGGTACCATGTATCACAGTGCTGGGCATAGTGGCTCACACCTATAATCCCAGAACTCCAGAGGTAGAGGCAGGAGGGTTGCTGTGAGTTCAGGGCTGCCCTGGGCTACATAGTGAGTTCAGGGCTAGCCTGAACTACAAAACAAGTAGTTCTGTCTCAAAAAAACTAAAAAAAAAAAAAAAAATTCTGAGACAGTATGTGCCATAAGAAACTGTCAGACTAGTCCCAAAAATATAGGTACCATAAAAAGAAAGTGTAAAGGTGAAGGAAAGAAATGAGAAATAATAGACATTTAAGAAGCAGGCAGGACGACAGTAACACAGGAGATCAGGACCCAGCCAGAGTTAACAATAGAGAGGCAACTTGAAAGGGATATTTTTTCTTTTCTTCATATCTCCCTTTCTTACTCAGTTTTTGTTTATTTCTCAATTGTCCTTTTTTTTTTTTTTTTTTTTGCACTGGGGATCAAACTCAGGACCTACCACTTGCAAGGCATGCTCCAGAGCCAGAGCTAAATCTCTAACCCCTTCAATTGTTCTTATTTTTATAGGTATGTGGATACAGTTCCTAGTTTTCCCGTTTCAGTCCATTTGTTCTGTTCTTGTTTTTGTTCCTTCTTCTCTTTTCCTTCTGTCTGCACCAGTTTCCGAAGCTTGCATATTCTTCCAGTGTCCTCTAACCTTACTTCTAACCTTTCCCTCTCCTGCTATCTCCTACCCATCCCCAACTCCTTTTAAATCTCTCTATAGGGAAAATTCTCTATATTCTCTCTAATTTACTGCAAATATATTTCTGGTTGGCTCTAGATTTTAATATATGACTATAAGTCTGGTTCATGTGGTCAAGGTGGTAGATTAATAGTTACCATAGTTTGTCATTTTCTAGGCTCTATTTGATGCTGTTGTTGATTCTGGTTGTATTACTTTGGCCAAGGCAATGTAACTGATCTAGTCAGTTGTCCTTCCTACTGTACCAAGACTGAAATTGCCTAAAGGCCATTACAGACTCAAAACCCAAAAGTCAACTAACCTGGAAGACAACCTAGGAAGTAGCCACTCCCTAAAAATTCTAAATAATATTGGCTATAAGCAAATTAAAAACAGCAAACCAGGAATTTAACAAGAAATATCAACAACAACCAGAAATAGAAATGAGAAGACACCTAAACAAAGACAAAACCAGACTTCCTAATCACCAAAAGCAATTCCAAGGGGCAGCAAGTTAGAACAACCCAAAAGTCAACAACTAGGACTCCCCAGATTGGCAATGAAGGAGGATCTAGAAAAATTGAAATCAGAAATATTTCTCAGATGACAGCAGAAATGATAATTCCTGCATTGATGCTTGTAAGCTGTCTATGATAGGTAGCTGTAGGGGCTAGTAAAAAAGGGAAAGAAAAAATTTGATGGTTAAAAAAAGGAAACAAAGCTTATGTATACAGGGGGCAGGGAGTTGTAGGGAGGGCAGGAAATGGGAAAAAAAAGAAAATCAAGATGTGTTAGGTAGTGATACAAATTCTCAATGTTGAATGTGATCAATACATTATATATATAGATATAGATATAGATATAATGTACCTATAAAGTCAATTTTAAAAATAAAAAAGAACCCTTAGGAAATGACTACTCCCTAGAAATGTCCTCCAAGTATAGCCAGTTTTGGGGTTTTGATTCTGTTGCAATATCCTACCTCCTCGATTTATTGGGAATTACAAGTTTGTGCTTTTTTCCCCTAGCCTCTGCTTCTTTGGCTCTCACCTATTGTATTGTTTATAACTCTCAGGAAATTTCGGTCTTGGCATAGAAGGAGGAACAGCCAATCAGAACAGTCTTGTGACACTGGCTAAAGTACTATAATCAGTAATAACTATCACATCAGACAGGCAGGAAGATTAACAAATTGTTGCAGTTATTAATTTGCCACCTTTAACCATATGAGCAAGATTTATAGTTACACAACAAAGTCTAAAACAGGCCAGAAAATTGTATACATTAAATATCACCTCAATATGGTGATTTTTGCCTTAACCAAGAAAGTTTAAAAGAAGTTAGAGGAAAAACATAGGGAAAGAGAGAGAGGCTAGAAGTAAAGCTGAAGAGCAATAGATGAGTATGCAAGCTTCAGGGCACTGGTGAATAAAACAGGAGGGAAAGAAGGGAGAAGAATAAGCAAGAACAGAACAAAACAAGAAAAATAGAGATAGTGTTCACTCACAAGGAAAAACTAGAACAATCAAGAAAAAGAAAAAAGAAAGCAAAAGAAGGAAGGAAAAAGACGTAGGTCAGTCAACAGTTTTTTAAAACGTCCACCCCAGAATATGTCTGTGCTCTCACTGGTAGTCAGAGAGGGCAGACAGGCCCTAGATGGGTTTTGATTGGTCCCAGCAAGCCAGCAGTAGGACTGCGATGGTACGGTACATGAGCCCAGCACGCCTGCACCTTTAGATCCACTGCAGTTCAGGCTGCTTCTGGATGTGACACTAGAACCCAGTTTGTTCAGCCTGCAACACTCTAGGTGCTTCCTGCTGGATTGAACTCAGGTCCAACCAGCTTGTACTTGGATCCTTGCCAGCTTGACCCCTGTTCCATTACCCCCTGCTGACTTCAAATCAGCTTCCTGACAGCTTATATTTGGTTCCCTGACCTCTTGCCAGCTTCACCTCAGCTGCGCCTCCCCCTGACACTTGGGCTGCTAGATGCAGCCAATCTGTAACTGCTCTGAGTTCTGAGTTCAGCTGGCCCCATTCCAAAATGGCAACTAGCCAGTCATCTCCTCCTGGGGACGACATCTGAGTGGATAACTCACCCCCACTGAAATCCACAGCATCCACTGCTACATTCCACTGGTGCATTTCCCCATGGAGGCCTCTGCAGTTGCTAGTAGTCACTGAGCATCTGCAAGTTCAAGCTACCCCTCCCATGCAGCAAGCCATAGCTCTGGGAGAAGGCAACATTTGCCGTCTCCCTTTTCTGCATTGAGATCGTTCTGTTTGCTCTTTCCATGGGGTCCAGTTCTCACCGGATTTCTTGCTGGGTTCTTGGGACCCACTTTTCTCCTTTTTCTCTTCCTCTGCTTTTTACCACTCTGCTGTCTTCCTTAAAGTCTCTCCAATATTGTTTATGCCACAAAGACAAACCAGATATTGACAGACAGTAAATATCTACTAAGTGTAGCAACTATACCACCATTGATAATACAAAATTTCAGGGCCTGGGATGTAGCTCAGTGATGTTGTGCCTGCCTGGGAAGGACAAAGTCCCGAGTTCAATTGCTGGTACTGCAAAAAAAAAAAAAAAAAAAAATAGAAAACAATAGCACAGAGTCAGTTATATAACTAAAGATTATTAAATATTAATAGTAATACTAATGAAAGGAGATGAAGTGGGCAAGGGATATTCTTCAATGAATTTGAAAAATACTTCAATGAATTTGAATTAGTGATTTCTTTTCAGTATCTACAGTATTGGAACCTACCAGTTATGGGGATGAATAGTGAGTCACTAAGCCCTATTTTGTTTTTGTGTATAAATCCTGAATCTTGTCCCACATTCTCTAAGGGGTATTGTCATCAGTGTTAGGACTGTACTAATACTGTGTTAGAGCTATATTTACCAGGGCTGTATTCATTCTAGTTATTCCAAGTTTACATGTCCTTCTCTGCACCTTTAAATCAGTGAGATTTTGAAACAAGTTCACATATTGGTTCTGTGTCTCTTATGAAGTAAAAACTAGTTTGACTTACTGCTCCAGCTAATTTTTTCTAATCAAATAAGTGACACCGTGTTTAGTGAATATTTAAAAATGAGTATGATGCTGGTGAATTTTACTAGATTTTTAAGAAAAAGATAACACATCATGAACCACTGGGACTTATCTCAGGATTGCAAGTTTTTTTAACAATTGAAAATTAGTTCATCATACCAATCATATTAACAGACTAAGAATGAAAAAATTATGAGGTTATCCCAATACACATTTAAAAATTTATAACACATTCATATCCCATTCATGAATAAGGAGACAAACAAATGAAAAAATAAATCATGTCATGTTCAGAGGTAGAGAGGCTAAAAATTGTTCAGATATTGTTTTACACCATATTGTGTATTCTACATTATTCCTGGCAAAATCCCAGCAGGCTTTTTTTATAGAAATCAATAAATTGATTTTAAATTTTATATGGAATTACAAAAGATGTAGAATAGCCAAGACAATTCTGAAAAATAAATTGGAAGACTGATTTAGAAAACATATATTAAAGCTACAGTAATCAAAGTATAATTTTGACATAGAATAAATGAAAGAGTAAATGAATAAATCAATAAGATGAATGGACCAGGAAAACAAGAAATAGTGCATACATGGAGATAATTGATTTTTTTAAAGAGATGCCATTATAATTCAATGAAAAAAGTTTAGTTTTTTTCAATATATGTTTCAAGACCAACAGGTTAACCACAGAGAGTACAATGAAACACAATCTTTACCTAATATTACTTATAAAAATTAAGTCAGATTATAAACCTGAATATTAGTTTTATGCCATAAAAAACTTCAAAATAAAACATATGGGGAAAATTTTATGACCTTGGGATAAGGCAGAGATTTCAAAGCATTAAAAAAAATGATGTCAGATATATCAAAATTTAAAATTTTTACTCTATAGAAGATAACTTTAAAATTAAAAATACAAACCATGTACTGCAAGAAAGTCCTGACAAGACATAGCTAACACAGTACTCATATCCAAAAACATATGAAGAAGAAAAAAGAGCTGGGGATGTATCTCAGTGGTCCTGTGCCTGTCTCTAGCAAGTGCAAGGTCTTGAGTTCAATCTCTGGTACTGCAAAAAAAAAAAAGCTATCATTTGGGCTGGAGATTTAGCTGAGTGGTTCTGGTGCCTGCCTGGCAAGTGCAAGGACTCTGGTTCTACCCTAGTAAACACATACAACAATACCAGGCATGGTGAATCACGCCCACCAGCAATCAGTACCACATACCACAATGCTGGGCATGGTGGCTCCTGCCTGTAATTCCAGCACTCAGGAGGCAGAGGCAGGAAGATTGCTGAGTTCGAGGCTTGCCTATGCTACATAGTGAGCTCAGGGCCAGCCAGAACTACAAAGTGAGACCCTGTCTCAAAAAAATAAATTTAAAAAAGTCACTTGATTTTTTCAATGGATAAAACTTAAACACTACAATATATATGATATACACATAAATGGCAGATAAACATATGAAAATATATCAGTAACTTTGGCAATCAGAAATGCAAATTAAATCTTGAAAAAGTACCACTACAAATCTATTAAAATTACTAAAGTTGAAAACACTAGGGGCAACCCACTCTCAGTTCCCCCCCTTCTCTTTGTCATAGGCAGAAGCTATCTCTCAGTAAACTTTTCCTACACCTGATTTCCATTGTTCTTAGAACTCATTCTTCGATTTTAGAGAACATAAACTTGCATTTAGATATCTAGTGGATTTGTTCCCCATATCATTTTGGAGGTCTTCTACAAAGATTACCAGACAGAGCTCCTGCAAAACAGCTGGCAGAGGCCAGTGAACTGGTTTCCCTTACTGGGCTCAGTGGACTGGGTGGCTGTTCATCAGGAGACCAGTGAAGATGAGCAGAGTGACAGAGGCTCTGAGTCACCTGTCACTAATGATGAAGAATCATAGCAAATACAATCTGAATCTGGCGAAGCAGGAAGCTTTTTGGAGAAAAGAAAAGGAATAGCACCTACTACTACATGATAAAGAGATGGAAGAAGAAAAGCAATAGTTAGAAAAGGTCACAAAAGAGATGAATGTACTTACCCACAAAGAGTAAAATATTTTATCACTTCTAGAAGAGATAGAAGATGATGTGGTTAATGTAAAGAAAAGAACTCCAAATGAAACTTCATCCATTTTAAAACTAAAAAAAAAAAAAAAAAACATAAAGAAAAAGAGAAACCAGGAACGAGTAGATCAGGAAGTTTTAGTACTAGTTCCAATAACAATAGCAGAACCAGTAGTACTAGCATACTGTCTCTATTTCTTACAGTTCTAGCTCGGGTATTAGTCACACTTCTTCTTTGCCTTCTGAAAGGAAAAATGAGACATAGTAAAAGTCGATCTCCAACAATTAAAGCTAGACATAGCAGAAGTAGAAACTACTCTCACAGAATTAAAATAGAGAGCAATAGGGCTAGGGTGAGTGTTATGGGCAGGAGGAGATCTAATAGCAATAGTGCTAAAAAAGAAAGATGAAGAAATCAGACTCCTTCCTGAGAGAGATGAGAAAGATAGAACTTGAAGTCACTCAACGGATATATGTACCAGTTTTTCCAGTCACAGTAGAGTCAAGATAGGTGTAAAATTGAGGATCAGTATGGAAATCTTAGTAGGAGCCGTCATAAGGTGAAGCTAAAGAGCAAGAGAGGAGAAAGGAGAGCAGAAAAAGATAGGAAAAAGAAAGACAAAGGACGTATGAACAGGATTAAAAAAAGATTTTCTGTTCAGTAATTAGCAGATAGATTAAAGAGGAAAAGAGAAAGTGAAAGAATATTATCTAGGAGTGGTTCTATATCTGCTAAATCATAAGACACATAGACAAGACAGGAAGAAAAGTACTACCAAAGATAGTAAAAAACATTCAGGCTCTGATTCTAGTGGAAGGAGCAGTTCTGAATCTCCAGGAAGTAGCAAAGAAAAGAAGACTAAGAAGCATAAACACAGTCAGTCATGATCCATGGAGACATCTCAAAGGTCTGGTAAGAAGGCAAATGGCAGACACAAGTCTAAGGCCTGATCAAGATCAACACCCGTCCCCACAGTAAGATCCTGAGCTCTGAGGAATGCTGTGGCAATAGTGATGTTTTAAAACATTCCATTACAGAAACACATTGTGGCTGTGTAGGTGAAATCAGAATCTTTGAATCTGTAAAATAAGTTTACTTTTTCCAGGTGCTGGAACAAGTTGCTTAGTTGTATTTTTTCATATTATATTTTTTCAAAAAATAGTGCATAATAAGACTATAAACATGCCATACTCTTTCAGCTGTGATGTCCTTAAACTTATATTTTAATGGACTGTGATATCAGTAAAGCTCTTAGTTTATTTTTGTTTAAAAAAACCACTTAAAATACCAAGTACTGGCAATAATAATAGGTTCTAATAATGGATATTAAAATGCTTATAAATCAACACAGCTGATATAGAAGAGTTTGGCAGCTTTTTATAAATATATACTTACATGGATGACTCAGAAATCCCATTCTTATTACCCTTAGTTATTTTACCCTGAAAAAGATGAAAACTTAAATTAACACAAATATACATATATTAGGAGCAGCTTTTTTCATAATTGTCAAAACCTGGAAACAATCCATGGGTCTTTCAGTAGGTAAGGGGGAAAACTGTCACATATATTTCATAGAATATACTACTTGGCAATTAAAATGGATATTGCAGTGTGGCTGAATCCCAAAGACATTGTCCTAAGTAAAAGAAGCCATTTTCAAAAGGTTATAGATACTGCAGCTCCTTAGAGTAGAACCATTTCTTACCAAGTATGGGGAGTAGAGGGGTAACAGAACTATAGGGATAGCAGTAAGAAGTTTTGGGGACGATGGAACCATTCTAATTCTGATGATAGTTTATGTTTTCATAGATCTGTATTTGTGCTAAAATTCATACAATCTTACAGCCAAACCACAAATTAATTTTACTGTATTTTATTTTTTAAAATATAAATTTTAAAGTATTTTCCTCAGACCTCTAACATATTATCTATGATTTCTGTCATCCAGCATTGTTGAGTTTAGTTTTTTAAACTGATTATTATTTCTTTGTAGATAAATTGCTTTTTGTCTTCCTTCTCTAACAGGGTCTAGACTTGTTCTATTATCCTTGGTTTAATGAAATTTCGTCTTACTCTGGGCTTTTCTCATTTGTCTTGCATGACTCTCCCTGGGCCCTTTGCATCCAAAGACTAGAATTTTTTCATTATCTTTTATTTAATCCCTCCTACCTTCTCTGTTCCCTATTTCCATTACTCTTACTAGGCACATTTTAGAAGTTTTAACTTAGTCTGCTGTGTTTCTTTTTTAAAATTCCTAAACAGAGAGGTAAAATAAGATAAATCATGAAGAATTATTTTCTACCACCTGTAATGCATCTTAATTTTTTCTATTTTTTTTCATTTGTTCAAATTGTGTATAATGATTACATTCCTCATGGGGTGTTGGTACATGTGCATATCACATCTTAATTCTTTTTTCATCGCCCTCCCTTTCCTCATCCTCCCCTCTTTTCATCTCTTGGTTCCCTTCCATTTTGTAATCACATTTTTAAATCTTCAGTTATTTTTTCATAGATGAATAACAGTTTCAAACATTTGAAGATATTATTTATAATTTACTGGAATATTTCTTCTTTTGCCTGCCTATGTGTGTACAGATGCCACAGTTAGATTTAGTTCAGTACTTTATTACCTAGAAAACAGAATATTAAAGCAAAAATTCTAGAGTAAGACTACCTGGATTTTAATTTTAGCTGTGCCATTTGTGGTTATATAATTTAACTTCATGGACTTAGTTCCTTTATCCCAAAAAAAGGGATATAACTATATTATCTGTCTCATATAAATGTTATGATGATTGAGTGAATTAATAAATTCATACTTAGAATATATTTGATACTTAGTAAGCACTCAAACTATTATTTCCACATGCCAGGTGTAGAGCTCTAGTTTCCAAACAAAGATGAAATAGACTTTACCCAAAGACTTTGAAACAAAGCTTAGGGTTTGTAAAGCCTAGCATTCACCTTCTATATCAATGGGGTTATCATGGTACAGATAAATAACACTATAGATCAAAACTGTGCTACAATCTATATGATTTTATAAGTTTACTCAGCATTAAAATATAATCTGATATTGAAAATACAGTAAAAATTATTTGGCCTGTTTAGTTTAGCATTGTAATTGGAAAAAGTGAAAGAAGTACAGTAGAAAGAAAAAACAAAAATGACAAAGCAAGTCATGGATAATCCTCTTAAGAATATTAATGTGATATGAATAAGTATGACATGGAATAGAGAATGATAAATAAGCAGTGACTAGAGCCACAGCTTGTGGCAGGGAGACCACGGTGCACCATATAGATGTGCCTTTGTACCTTGAGAGGTCACAAGTCTGGGGAGTAGTTGGTCCTTATCCTATAAAGGCTTGAACATAGGTACGATTTTTAAACAAGAAAGTGACGTGATACAAAGAAGTATTTTGTTTTTGAACTTTTTATCCCTCTCCCTGACAAATGTTTTCAATGTTGTAGACAATTTAAGACATATTTTCTGAGTTAGGTCTAAACTCTAAAAGGAAGTCAGTTTTGTAACACATTGTTTCTTTCAATCTCATTTCTTAAATGTAATAATTTGGAGAGATTCCAAAGTTCTATGAAATAGTAATGTGGATCATGACACTTCAGAAGTATATAGGTTAAAAGTATGGAGTAATTGAGGATAATGGGAAATTAAGATTGCAGGGCTCACTCTTCAATTATACCAAGAAAATTAAAGGTAAATTACATAGCAAAGTTTAGAATAAAACCTGTATAAGTATTCAAGTCCTTGCAAGTTGATAAATTGCCTGGTATGTTTGTAACTACAAAGCACAGGGGTCTTCAGGATGTGTATTTATGGACTGATTCCCCAAAACATAACTGCACTGTTCTAGAATGCATTTGCTATGTCAATAGTTGTAGTGTTGCTATTTAAAAATTTTTCCATCCTTCAACCTAATTAACTTAAAATGTCTTTAACGTGATTTACAAAGAATTTCATATTTATATTTTGCAATCAGCATTTGACCAATGCACAGGTTTTAGACATGCACTACAATGTGTAAACATTTTGCAAGATAATAAATAGCTCTTTCTGGCCTAAATGTTTTATGATTGCCTTGTCCCTGCTAATTGGCCATGGACTGAAATTCCCCATTGTTTAATTTTTTAATTTGTGGGAAATTTTTATAAATGAGTCTGCGGGGCTTCATATCACAGCTGTTGTCATTTAAAGTTTGGACTGCATCGTTACAAATGAAGCCCTGCTGTGAAATCAAAGTCAAAAGGCATCTTGGCATTCCAACCATTTCCTTGGGAGAAGATTACAGCTCAAGACTGTTGAACTTTATTGCCTTGGGCCTCATGACAGTTTTCAAAAACATCCGAGGCATTTCTGCTAAAGAAATTCAGATGTGCTAGGACACAGATGACATTCTTGCACATAGCAGGGTCCTGGGGAGGGGGGATCAGAGGGGAAAAAAATTCACTCCTTTTGCTATATCCTGGGATTATTTTATAAAATCTATGGAGATGGTGAGCACCACCAATGACACCATGTGGAAAGAGATACGGTGTTTTTTCTACATACCCTGAACATATTTTAAAATGAAAACAGCCATGACTCCATTAAGTCATCTTTTTTTTTTTTTTTCCCCCAGTGGTGCTGGATAGCTGATCCCAGGGGCCTCACATAGGCTAAGCAAATGCCAAAATCATTTTTCAGTTGGGTTTGTCACTTTCTTTGAGAGGAGTTCTCAATCATTGATTGGTATTTATTTTTCTTTTTGTTGACTCATATTTCTTTTTTCCTCTCCCTTCCTGTGAAAGAAAACCATCACTCAGATACAGTAGTTCTAATAGTCACTCTTTATATCTAAAACTTATGTTTTCTCGTTTAAAGTTAAAAACCACTTGATCCAACTTAAGATCTATATAAATAGTAAACAAATTCCAGTGAAGGTCCCCACAGAGACCTCAAGAAAGAATGTGATTGTCCTTCATATTTATGGATCTCTCCCATTCAGCTATTAATTTGTCTCAGCCTTTTGGAATGTGTTCTCATTTGTCATCTGTTTTCCTGCTTGGGATAGAGTATCCTGAGTTCATTAGCTAATATATGCCTGGCAAATAATAGGTACCCAATAAGTATTTGTTGAATGAATGAAAATTATTATTCAGATGGGTATCCTAATTACTCTCAACATTCATTCTGTAAATCTTAAGACATAGTATCATTGGTTCTTGCTAACCTTTTGGCTTGTAACATTATGAAAAGGCATCACTCATTCAGTAGATTGCTGTAAATACTGATACTGCTCCTTTGCTATAATAAATACACTGTCAGGGCTGGAGGGTTAGCTCAGTGGTTCCAGCGCCTGCTTCGCAAGCGCAGGGTTCTGAGTTTGATCCCCGGTAACCACATATAATGCTGGGCATGGAGACACGCCCACCAACAATCAACACCACATACCACAATGCCGGACCTGGTGGCTCACGCCTGTAATCCCAGCACTCGGGAGGCAGAGACAGGAGGATTGCTGAGTTTGTGGCGGCTTTCCTGGGCACCATAGTGAGCTCAGGGCCAGCCTGAACTACAAAGCGAGACCCTGTCTCAAAAAGCAATAAATAAATAAATACACTGTCAGGAATGGTGGTATCTGTAGTTTCAGCTATTCAGGAGGCTGGGACAGGAGAATCACTTATCCCAAAAGTTAGAGGTTAGCCTGGTCAATAAAATGAAACCTTGTCTCAAAAGTAAATACTGTCAAATTGCTTATAGTTTAAGGAGGCAGAAAGTATACCAGATAATTATAGTGTAATCTTCTAAGCATTTCCTAGCCTTAAGGAAATATTTAGTATTATGTGCCAGATACAATTTAAAGTACATTATATGCACTATTTCTTTTTTAAAGTTTTTTGAGACAGGGTCTCACTTCGTACTTCAAACTGACCCTGAACTCACTATGTAGCCCAGGCTATCCTTGAACTCAAGCAGTCTTTTTGCCTCTGCCTTCCAAGTGCTGAGATTATAGGCATGAGCAGCATGCCTGGCTTGCACTACTAATTTCTAACAACTGCATTGTGATCTGACAGCTGTATCTCTGTGAATTAATCCTTTGGAATATATCAATATTTATTGTATAGCCCATTATAAGGTCAGTTTTTCTTAACTTCATATAGACAGTTGTTGGTAGCCTGAAATTGCAGTATCTATTAAATCAAGAGGGTCTTCCTGCCATCAGACCAGACCAGAAGCCTGCAAGACCACCATTCCCATTTGGGCGAGTCTGGATAAGCACCACAGAGGTCACCCAGTGACTTCCACCACCAGCCAGCAGCCTTCTGCCATCAGGACCAGACCAGAAGCCCACAGTACCACCATTCCTGTGTGGGTGAGTCTGGATAAGCACTGCTTAGGTCATGCAGTGACTTTTGGCCCTGGCCAGCAGAATAGAAATGAGAAAAAAAATTCAGAAAACCAGATATAAAGATTACCACAATAGGGGAATTCAGGGAAAAAGGAAAGGAGCAAAATGAAGCTCAGTCTCCAGGACTCTGAACTGGTAACAAAAGCAGATCTAGTAAAATGGAAATCGGAACTGATCTCTGACATAAAAACAGAGATGCTATCTATAGTAAAAGATATGAGTAAAGAAGAGATCAGGGACATGATAGAATCTGAGATAACAAAAGCAATGGAACCTCTTAAACAACTTCAAGCAGAATTTTAGGTGATCAAAAATGACAACAAAAGTTTGCAAAGTAGGATGAGTGAAGCTGAAGACTGAATTTCAGACCTAGAGTACAGGATCACAGCCAATAAACAGGAAAGGAATAATTTATGAAAAATGGCAAGAGACCATGACAAATCAGTCCAACATCTAGACAACTCAGAAGAACAACATAAGACTAATTGGAGGAAGCAATCTGAGGAAGCAGGAAACAGTACAAAAGACATTTAAAAAACTGTTCACAGATATAATGACAGAAAACTTCACAGGAAAAGGAAAAGAATTGGATATACAGATAAATGAGGCACATAAGACCACAAAAGGCCATGATATAAAAAAATCTACACCTAGGCATATAATTATTAAGATTCCAGATATCCAACAAAAGAATGAAATACTGAAAGCAGTTAGCAAAAAGAAGAAAACCACATACAAAGGGAAGCCCATCAAGATCACAGCAGACTTTTCAATGCAAACACTCAATGCAAGGAGAGCCTGGAGTAAAGTGTTTCAAGTCTTGGAAGAAAACAACTTCCAGCCTAGATTGTGGTATCCTACAAAACTATCTTTCTAAATCAACAGGGAAATAAGATACTTCCATGGCAAAGAACACCTGAAAAACTTCACAAATACAAAACCTGCGCTCCAAAATATTATAAAGAATATTTTGGAAAAAAACAATGAAGGTCACAAACTCATGAGACCCAGCAGAGTGAACTCATTGGACAAAACAAGAAACTGAATGGAAAGGGGAAGAGCAAAGAATAAAAGAGCCAAGAACAGGAAAACACCAAGACAGGTATAAACCAGGCCATATCAGTCATAACCATTAATATCTATGTCCTCAATGGGCCAATTAAAAGACACAGACTGCCAAAATGGATTAAGAAACAAGATCCTACAATGTGCTGCGTACAAAAAACACACCTAATTCAGAAGGAAAGCCATAGTCTGAAAGTAAAAGGATAGAAAATAATTCTCCATGGGACAGCAAACTACAGAAATGTAGGATTGGCTCTCCTATTTACAGACAAAATAGATTTCAAACCAAGACTGATGAAGAGAGACAAAGAAGGATACTACATCCTCATACAGGGAATAGTCCAAGGGAAAGAGACAACAGTTATAAATACTTATGCAACATTCCAGTGTACCAAACTGTATAAAACAATTACGAATGGAGGTGGAAAGCCAAATAAATACTAAATAATACTAATGGGGGTCTTCAATACCCCACTGTCACAACTAGACAGATCAGCTGGACAAAATATCAACAATGAAATACTTCAACTGAATCAAACCTTTGAACAAATGAACTTAATAGATGCCTACAGAGTATTTCACCCTACAAAGTCAGGATATACATTTTTCTCAGCTGCTGATGGGTCATTCTCCAAAACAGACCACATGCTAGTTCACAGAACATGTTTAAGTAAATGCAAAGGAATTGTTATCCCCTGTATACTATCAGACCATAGTGCCTTGAAATTGGAGCTGAATACCAAAGGAAATTCCAAGATCCTCACAAAAACCTGGAAATTGAACAACCATTGGTTGTTCTGCTGAACAACCAATGAGTCACAGAAGAAATTAAATAATTCTTACAGTTAAGCAATAACCCCAGTACAATGTACAGGAATGTATGGGACACAGTGAAAGCAGTTCTATGAGGGAAATTCATACCAGTGAATGCCTATAACAGGAAAATAGAGCAAGCTCAAATAAACTAATGCTGAACCTCAAGCTACTAGAAAAAGAGGATCAAGACAAACCCAAAGCTCATACATACTAGGGAGGAAATTATAAGGATCAGAACAGAAATTAATGCAATGGAGACTAATAGAATGATACAAAAAAAATCAAAGAATCAAAGAGTTGGGCCGGAGGGTTAGCTCAGTGGTTCCAGCACCTGTCTCGCAAGCAGAAGGTCCTGAGTTCGATCCCCGGTAACCACATATAATGCTGGGTGTGGAGACTCACGCCCACCAGTAATCAACACCGCATACCACAGTGCCAGGTGTGGTGGCTCACGCCTGTAATCCCAGCACTTGGGAGGCAGAGACAGGAGGATTGCTGATTTACGGTGGCTTGCCTGGGCACCATAGTGAGCTCAGGGCCAGCCTGAACTACAAAGCGAGACCCTGTCTCAAAAAAAAAGAATCAAAGAGTTGGTTTTTTGAAAGGATAAACAAAATTAACAGACTTATCTAACCTTATCAAACAAAAGAAGGAAAAGACTCAAATCCATGCTATTAGGAATGAAAAAGGAGAAGTCACCACAGATCCAGCAGAAATCTAGAGGATAATAAACACCTACTTTGAAAATCTGTACTCCAGTAAGATGGAGAATGTAGAAGATATGGATAGATTCCTAGACACATATGAACTTCCAAAGTTGAATGAAGGATATATAAAAATGTTAAACACCCCAGTATCAATCCATGAAATTGAAAATGTAACAAAAAACCTACTGACAAAGAAAAGTCCTGGTCCTTACGGCTTTACTGCTGAATTCTACAAAACTTTCAAAGAAGAGTTAATGCCACTACTTCTCAAACTCTTTAATGAAATTGAAAGGGAAGCAGTACTCCCAGATTCATTCCTAGAAGCACCATTACCTTGATTCCAAAAGGAGAAAAAGACCCAAACAAAAATGAGAACTACAGGCCAGTCTCCCTAATGAACATTGATGCAAAACTCCTCAGTAAAATACTAGCAAGTAGAATACAGAGAATCATCAAGATCATATACCCTGACAAATTGGATTCATACCAGCAATGCAAGGATGGTTCAACATATGTAAATCAATAAATGTAATACACTACATAAACAGACTCAAGAACAAAAACCATATGGTCAACTTAATAGATGCAGAAAAAGCATTTGACAAAATCCAACCCCCATTCATGATCAAAACCCTACAGATAATTGGAATTGATGGATTTTATCTCAACCTAATATGAGCTATTTACAAGAAACCATCAGCCTGCATCACCCTAAATGGTCAAAAACTGAAACCTTTCATGTTAAGATCAGAAACAAGAAAAAGGTGTCCACTTTCACCACTCCAGACAGTGGTTGAAACATTAGCCACAGCAATTAGACAAGAGAAAGAAATAAAAGGAATAAAAATAAGAAAAGAAGAAGTTAAACTGTGACTATGTGCTGATGACATGATACTTTATGTAGAAGATCCTAAAAACTCCACCAAAAGTCTGCTAGATTTAATCACCGAATTTAGTTGCCTAACCAGATACAAAGTCAGTGCTCAAAAATCAATAGCCTTTGGGCCAGAGGTTCCGTGGTTCCGGCGCCTGCCTTGCAAGCGCAGGGTCCTGAGTTCGATCCCCAGTAACCACATACAATGCTGAGCATGGAGACTCACGTCCACCAGCAATTAGTACCACATACCACAGTGCCAGGCATGGTGGCTCACACCTGTAATCCCAGCACTCGGGGGGCAGAGGCAGGAGGATTGCTGAGTTCAAGGCTTGCCTGGGCTACATAGTGAGCTCAGAGCCAGCCTGAACTACAAAGCGAGACCCTGTCTCAAAAAAAAAAAAAAATCAATAGCCTTTGTATACACAAGAACACAGACTCATGAAGAGAGAAATTGGGGAGTCATGGTCTTTCACAGAGCATCCAAAAAAAATGAAATGTTAGGGATCAATTTAACAAAGGAAGTGAAAGATCTGTACTTTGAAAACTACAGCTCTGAAAAAGGAAATTGAAAAGGATGTCAGCAAATGGAAAGACATCCCTTGTTCCTGGGTAGGATGAACCAATATCATTAAAATGGCTATATTCCCTCAACTCCTATATAGATTCAATGCAATCCTGATTGAAATCTCAACAACATATTTCAGAGTTCGAGAGAAAATAATCCAAAAATTCATCTGTAACCACAAAAGACCTAGAATAGCAGAAGCAATTCTAGGTAACAAAGACATGGTGTGGTGTATCACAATCCCAACATGAAAGTGTACTTCAAAGCCACTGTGATAAACTCTGCATAGGGCTAGAGATTCAGCTCAGTAATTCCAGAGCCTGCCTAGCAGCACAAGCTCTCTGGTTCGATCCCCAGTAACCACATATAACAATACTGGGCATGGTGGCTCACACCCACCAGTAATCAGCACCACACACCACAGTGCTGGGTGTGGTGGTTTATCCTGTAATCCTAGCACTCAGCAGGCAGAGGCCAGAGGATTGCTGAGTTCAAGGCTTGCCTGGGCTCCATAGTGAGCCCAGGACCAGCCTGAACTAAAAGCAAGACCCTGTATCAAAACAAACAAAACTGCATGGTACTGTCCAAGTAACAGTCCTGTGGATCAGTGGAATAAATTAGGAGATCCAGAAACAACTTCAGATGCACTAAACCACCTCAACTTTGACAAAGGAGCCCAATATTCTCAGTAAAAGGACAGCCTCTTTAATAAATGGTGCTGGAAAAACTGGGCTTTAACCTGCCAAAGGCCAAAGCTAGAACTATCTCTTTCACTGTATACTAAACTAAAATAAAAGTGGACTAGAGACCTAAGTATTAAAACAGAAACACTACACCTACTGGAAAATAGGTCAGGTAAAACTCTTGGAGACACTGGCTTAGGGAAAGACTATAATAAACAAAACCTATATAGCATGAGAACTAGCAGAAGAAATCAACAAATGTGATCTCATCCTGTTAAAAATCTTCTGCACAGCCGAAGAAACCACCAGCAGAGCGAAAAGACATCCATCAATACGGTTAAAAATTTTTACCAGCTGTCCCTCAGATAAAGGATTACTGTGTAGGGTATATAAAAAGCTTTAAAAATCAAACCCTCCCCCCCAAATTTAAAGACCCAGTTCAAAAATGGGCATCTGAAATGAACAGACATTTCTCAGAAGAAGAAGTAAAAGCAGCTAAGAAGCACGTGAAGAAATGCTCAACATCACTGGTTATTTGAGAGATGAAACTGAGCTATTTACCATGTAGAATGTTTCTTTTTATCTCCAGGAGTGCTTTTTACCTTAAAGATTATTCACCTGGTTCTTTATATAACTTCAACTTCTTTTGGTATTTGTCTGCTGCATATTTTCCAATCTTTCAACTTTTGTGTATCTTTAGATCATTTATTTAATGCCTTATCAAAAGACATTATTGTCTTTATTTATATTACTTAGTGTTTGTTTTAGCCACATATGATTGCTTATTCCTATAGTCCTAGTACTTTAGAGGCTCAGGCATGAGGATTGCTTGATCCTAAGAACTGGAGACCAGTCTGAGCAACATAAATTAGACATGTTTAAAAAAACTTTGTGAGGCCGGGCATGGTGGCTCACACCTGTAACCCCAGCACTCAGGAGGCAGAGGCAGGAGGATTGCTGAGTTCGAGACTTGCCCAAGCTACATAGTGAGCTGAGGGCCAGCCTGAACTACAAAGCAAGACCCTGTCTCAGAAAAAAAAAAAAAAAAACTTTGTGAGCTGGGCATGGTGGCTCATGCCTGTAATCCCAGCACTCGGGAGGCAGAGACAGGAGGATTGCTGTGGATTCGAGGCTTGCCTGGGCTATATAGTGAGCTCAGTCAGGGCCAGCCTGAACTACAAAGCGAGACCCTGTCTCAAAAAAAAACAAAAACTTTGTGAAATTTTATTTGGAAATACTGCCTACCAAACTTTCCTTTTACAGTCACAGTTAAAAACCTTGAGTTGGGCATGGTGACTCATGCCTGTAATCCGAGCACTTGGGGAGGCAGAGGCAGAGGCAGGAGGATTGCTGAGTTCAAGGCTTTCCTGGGCTACATAGTGAGCTCAGGGCCAGCCTGAACTAAAAAGCAAGACCCTATCTCAAAAAACAAAACCAAAAAAAAAAAACCTTTGAGTTACAGTTTCTTAACTCAGCGTTCCTCCTAAGTAATAGCTATGCAGAGCTACAGAACTGGGGTTTACAACTCATTTTATGGGGTTTTCTCCTTTCATCCTCACATTCTGCTGCCACAAAAAAAGTGAGACTGAGTTCCTTTTAGAACCAAGTTTCTTTCTCTTCATTTGTTACATTTCCTGATATTGTCATGGTTCCTGTTGTTTGATAGCAATTCTACATATTTTCTCTTTATGTAAATGAGAAATGACACTGCCTTATAAATGGGGACCATCTTCACTACCAGGTACATCTGGGAGACACTATTTTATCAGTAATTGTTTCTGTTTCTTCTATGTATTCCACTGAATATTCCCTGTAGTGTGCTTGAGTCCCATCTGATTTTCAAAGAATCAAAGGACTAGCTAAAATCTTGGTATCCATCTGATTCCACTCTTTCATTAAATTGGCCATTTAGATGCAGTACTCTTCAAATGGATGTTATTGCTTTCTTTTTCTTGTCACTCTATTATCCTATACTTTTAATCATGTCAGAAGCCACTAGTGATTTACTTGGGTTTTTCTCCCTCAATATTCATTTTAGTAAATTTCCTCTAAAACATTGAAAACTGTTGCTCTTTCTCCACTGGCCATCTATAATATTACACCCTCCTAATTATCCTTACCCGTGGTGATTTCTCATCACTCCCTCTACATAAATATATATCCTTTTTCTCTTTTCTAGATTCCAGTCCTCACTCTGTGGCTGTCTTCTAGACTTCTTTTATCTCACCTTAGAGAGCAGAGAAATTGCACTAGACGAACTGATGTCTAAGATCCCAGCTCTGTGATTTTAAAATCAGTTCACTCCAGTTTGTATACGTGAGGAATCAGGAATTTGTATTTCAATGAAAATAGCTCATTGTTTAGGGTTGGGGCTTTAATCACATTCATCAGTTGCAGATTTTGCTGCCTTTGGGCACTGTTCCCAGTACTGGCTTTTAGATGGCTCATTTTGTGCCCTAATGGTTAGGATTGCTTAGTCTAACTGCATAGATATCTACCTAGCACAATGTCACTGAGTTCATCCATGTTACAGCATGTGTCACAATGCCCTTCAGTCAAGTGTGCATGCATATATACATACCATACACAGTATGTGAGTGTTCAAATATATACCTGTTTGATTTTAGTTGTTTTCAGTTCTTTTGTATATATGGCCAGAAGTAGAAATGCCAGAGCATATAATAATTCTCATCAATAACAAGATATCTTTTATATAATGATAAAATGCTTCCAGTCAGTTACAGAATGCATCTTACTCCAGGTCACAATCAAAAGAAAATTTAGCCGGGCGTGGTGGCTCACACCTGTAATCCCAGCACTCGGGAGGCAGAGACAGGAGGATTGCTGAGTTCAAGGTTTGCCTGGGCTACATAGTGAGCTCAGAGCCAGCCTGAACTACAAAGCAAGACCCTGTCTCAAAAAAAAAAGAAAAGAAAACTTAGACTCAATAAAATACAGTATGTAAATCTAAACTCCCCCTAATTTTTAAAATAAATTACACAGAAAGGTCGCTGTTCTACAGTAATGCATAAGAACGATATTCTCAGTACCTCATTTCCAAAAGAATATGCTTCAGGGATAGATGCCCTTCCACCAAATTTATCTAACTCTGCCTTAGTGATAATTTAGAATAAAAGTAAAAAGGTCTGGAGATTTAGCTCAAATGGTACTGCTCCTCTCTTGAATAAAAATACAAACCTTGGAGTACAGTGAGCAATTACCCTAGATTTTCATTCCCATGTGTTTGTGACTTTAGTTAAATATCTCAATAACATTCACTTGCCTTTTTTTTCATTTAAGGATTGTTCCAGTTTAGAAGAATATAACATCGCTGCGGCGTTACTCCCTCTGACAAGTGCTTTCTACAGGGTGAGTTCCACTGGTCTGTCTATGATTCATATAATGCTCTCAGTCTGATTTCTCATAGAACCATGTGAATTTGCCCCTTAGAATAACTAGTCATTGTATTTCTGTCATTGTATTTCTAGCATTCATTGTATGCTATGTTTAAGAACTCTAATAGGGCCGGAGGGTTAGCTCAGTGGTTCCGGCACTTGCCTCGCAAGCACAAGGTCCTGAATTCGATCCCCGGTAACCACATGTAATGCTGGGCATGGAGACACGCCCACCAACAATCAATACTGCATACCACAGTGCCAGACGTGGTGGCTCACGCCTGTAATCCCAGCACTCGGGAGGCAGAG
>PVIC010029031.1:0-22844 GCA_004025085.1 Thryonomys swinderianus
CCTGGCCCTTGTTTTCAATCTTTATGTTACCCTCTGCATTCCTTTTGTCTTGTGCCTTGATCCTCCATGTTTGTTTAGTTTCTTTGGCTTTTTACCTAGTGCTTATTATGTGTTAGGTACTATTTTAAGTGATTTAGGTATATTAGCACATTTAGTGTAGTAACTCTGAGAAGAAGGAACTATTATCCCTATTTTACAGATAAGAAAACAAGTCACAGAGGAGTTAAGTATCATGTCTAAGGTTGTACACTGAACAAGCCATGTCTCCGGATTCTGTCCTCTAAGCCGTGATACTGTCTTGGCTCCCAAATATCAAACCAACGGGGCATTTGATATCGTTCCAATTTTAGTATATGTGCTGCCGAAGCGAGCACAATGGGGCATTTGATATAGTCTTTCCTTGAAAGTCTCTTCTCAAATGGACCACACTGGTTTGCCTGCCCACCTAGCCAGCCATCTGTCCACTTTTTCATTCAGTATGTATTTCCTGGCTCCATCTACTAGGCTCCTGCCACATGACAGTGGGACCAGCCAGAATCTTGCCCCCCTAGACCTGACAGACTTGTGGGGCAGACAGATGTTATGTCCCAGCCAAATCAGTGTGTGTCAAGGCAGATGGGTGCTCTGGTGGAAAGGGAAGCACCCTTGTTTATCATAGCCAAGAGCTAGGGCTGCTGACACAGGTCCCTGTGTTCCATTTCCTAGCCCCGACCCTCAGTCAGATACAATGACCAAAGTTTAATACTTTCCAGAAGCTTCCACCAGTCCATGGTCCCAATATCATATCCAGAAGATTTTCTTTAACCTGCTATACTTTTCTGGGGTGAATAGTGCCTTCAGATATCCTCTCAGCATGATGATGAATCTTATTGCTTCATGGCCCTACAAGTCTCCCTAGGTATTTGATCATGGGCAACATTAATTTCCTTTATTCTGAATAGTGGTTACCCTTTTTTTGGGGGGGGGCATGGATCTCTCTGAGCAATTTACAATATCTAAGAACATTCTTTGAGCAAAGAATCTTCCTCCCTGGATTCCCAAGCTCTCCCACACTCAAAAGCTGCCCCTAGAATTTGAGGACATTTTTAAGGCTATGTGGGTACTGTTGAGGAATTAGGTGTTAATTCCAGTTCACTTCCTGTTGAGAGATACGGACGCTTCTTCCTCCAGCCGAGTTCAGCTGTGTCTCTTTACTTTTCCTTCATCTTGAATAGTGATGACAGCCTTTCTGTGGTCTCTTTTTGAGAGAGTGTCAAAAAACTGAAAACCTCCCTTGAGAAAAATGTACATACTTAGAATAATTTGTGCATGATTTGGAGGGGCTCGTGTAGCTTATGCCTGGATCCTAAATGGAGTCTTACTAACCCAAAAGATGCTCTTTGTTAGTCCTTATCGCTCCTACTGTGACATGACCTCTGTATCCTTGGGGACTGTTACAGTCATACTCTTCTACGTCCCACTGGCTGAAAGTACAAGGACATGACTTGCCAGCCTCATGGCTTCCGACATGACTGTGTATTTCTTGTGTGCACCTCCTGTCTCTTATTACCTGGCCTGGGTCAGAGACACTCCAGACTCATCTCAGTTTTCAGCAGGGAGTCTGGGTATGAAGTACAGGGAAAACAAGTAAGAGACAAATGTACTACCCCTCCTGACCTACCATCCATGACAGACATTACTAATAGATTACCGCTTTCTTTCCTATTGGGCCCAGATATAGTTTTGTAATCCTTCTCAAATAGTAATTTAGGTAGACACTACCAATCCATCACAGCTGGCATGTGGGATGATTTGTATTTGCCATTTTGGATGTGGGGAAAGATGGCTGGGTGTTCTATCTCCAGGGTCACCTTTTATCAGGCTGGGGTCCCACATCCCAGCTAGCCTAGACCTCTGGGCCTCTGTTGGCCTTGGAGGGTCCTCAGGTACCATCTATCAGGTTGGCCAAGCTGTACCTGCAGATGGCGTGGGTCCCCTTCTTTATTCCTCTGTATTAATTGGGCTGCTCTTCAGTTGAACTGTCTTCAGCATCCTTTGTTTCTCTCCACCTCACTTCAGGGACCTTGGACCTGATCCTTCTTGACTCCGGTCTTGAAATGTCAGGAGTCTCTTAACACTTTCCTTACAAGCCTGTAATCCGTATACCTGCTTCCTCAAACATACAGTTCTCCCTTTCAAAATCCTCCTGTGCTTTACAAAAGAAAATCCGCACTTTCAACATTTCATACACAGACATTTCCAGGGTGGCCTCAACTTCTTCCTTTCCTCTGTGTCGCCATATCTCTGTGCTCTAACAAGATCTTACGATGCAGCGCTTTTGACATTCTAGGTTTGTCACATGCATCGTGTCGTACTTCATACCATTCCTTCTGCCTGGAATCTCTTCTCTCCAGCCTTTTGCTCTGCTGCTGAACTTCTGCTCTTCTATCAAAACCCTTCTCAGATGTTCTCTGCCCTGTGAAATCCTATTGATGCCATGTCAGATTTGGGGTTCCTGTTACCCCTCCCTCCCAAACTCTCTGTGCAGATCTGTGTCCCAGTACCTGTCTGGTGACCTCCTGTTTATTTGTGGGACAGTGCCGACTGCACCTCTTCGTTCTACCACCCGACTCAGGCCCAGGCCCAGTGCAGGAGCCTGTTGACACACAACGCATGGACCTTGCAGTAGGGTGAACCCCCAGCCTCCTCCCGCTGTCCTCCCCAGGCAGCCTTTCCTTGCTCATGCCAAGCAAAAGCAGCCTCTGCCTTTTAAGTAATGGCTTTCCTCCTCCTGGCAGAAAGAGTTCCTCATTGAAATTCACCGAGAATGGGCAGTTTCCCACATGAGTCTCTTGGCCAGTCGGAGATGCAGCCGCCAGCACTCAGTGCTCCTGAAGCAGGAGGGCTTTGGCTCATGAGTTGCAAGTGTACCTTCCTCCACTCCCCAGGGCCTCAGGGAGATGATTCCTCCCTTTCTCCTCTGGGCTGGGATCCCCAGTGAGGGTGGAAATGGGATGTGTGAGGGGCTTAGAGTTGTGGTCAGGGGAGAGCTGGCTGGGCGAGCAGGGTAGGGGGTGCCAATGTGAACAGAGCTGGGAGGGTACAGGCTGTACCACTGGACATCGACAAACTCATGGCAAGATGGTGCCCTTGGAGGTAATAAAAGTAACAGTACTGAGTATGCTGTGTCACCTAGGGAGCCTGGTTGTGCTGGGCACTGTTTCAGTGCTCTTCAATTGTTACCTCTTTGGGTCCTTAGGACAACACTTTGTGGTAGGTTAGAGAATTATCCTCATTTTTCCAGATGAGAAAATGGAGGCCATAGAGAGAGATTACTTGACACTAATCTTTTTTTTTTTTTTTTGGAGACAGGGCCTCGCTTTGTAGTTCAGGCTGGCCCTCAGCTCACTATGTAGCCCAGGCAAGCCTCAAACTCAGCAATCCTCCTGTCTCTGCCTCCTGAGTGCTGGGATTACAGGCGTGAGCCACCACGCCCAGCATTGTATGTGGTCACCGGGATCGAACTCAGGACCTTGCGCTTGCGAGGCAGGCGCCAGAACCACTGAGCTAAATCTCCAGCCCTATTTGATACTAATCTTACAGCATTAGGTACGTAGGCCAGCACCTCTGGAGAAAGGTCATGGTGTGAGATCACTGTGAACAGAGGAAGAAGAGGAGGGTTGGAAATGTCAAGAGCGTTCTGGCTACAGTCTTGGGAAACTTATTTTGCTTCTGGAAACCTCTGTTTTCTAATCTAGCGGTAGAATAATTGTGTCTTCTTGGAAGGTTCGAAAGAAAGGACTAGATGAACTCATGAGTAAAACGCCTAGCCCATTATAGATAATCAATGAGCAGTGGCTGTCATTATTAATTACCTAATTGCTCCTTCCTTTGTGCCTGTTCTGTTTTATACACTTCACTTCCAGCATCTTATCAGATGATTTTAATTATCTTACAATTGTCTGTCTTGCTGCTATACTCAAAAAAACACAACCGCTCTTATCTACCTCTGGCCCCTCTAGTTGGCAGGTGGGGGAGGGGTGTTTCAGAGGCGAAACCTTAGCCCTTGAGAGGAATCTGTTTGCTCAAGCGGAGAAGCTAGTAAATGTCAGAGCCCAGGTCCTCTCCAGGATTGGTGCAGGCTGTTTTCTGATCCACGGACAGAGAAACTCCGGGTTTGCCTGGGTGGAAAGCTACAGGTCGCAGGCACCTGCAAGAGCGGAAAATGGGAAGGAGCATCCGTGGGCTATCTTGGGGTAGCAGCCTGGGAAGAAGGGGGACTACAGGGCCGGACACATTTGAGCTTGGCGAGTGATCAGATAGGAGAGGGAGGGAGGGGGAGGGGCTGAGCCTGAGCTGCAGGTTGCTGTGGGATCCAGGAGGGATCCAGGAGTTTGTGGGTGTGAGATCATACATTAGGTTCTGGGAACGCTTGGGGAAAGGAGTTCCTAGGACAGGCCCTTCAGTTCTGTAGCAATTGTTTGTCACTAAGAGGACAGGACAGAACATTGACAGCTGTGGTCCCGTGGCCCTTGGCCAGGCGTAGGCCTGGAATTGCACCATGAGATTGCACCCTGACTCTGCTGCAGCACTGAGTGAGTTACTTCACCTCTCTGAGTCTTGGTGTCATTTCCTGCGACAGGGAGGTAGTGCAGAAGCCCAGCCCCGACTGCAGGGGCTCCTGCAGCTGTCATCCTGCTGCCTATCGGTGGGAGGAAGAGCTTGGCCAAGGGTTGTAAGGGGCCAGGGGCCGCCAGCTTGTTCAGAGAGTCACCCTCCGCCCTGCCATCTTCTGCTGCACTCTGAAAGCCAGCGGCGGTCCCTGGAGGCGCCGGTGGGGCCCCGTGTGCACACATCCGGAGGTCACTAGTTCCGCTCTCAGCTGGCGCGCTGAGCACCTCTGGCGCTCTTCTCATGACTCGGCTGAGTTTTAGGTCTCGTCACGTCAGCTATGGGATGAACCAATTGCTCATTTTACCGGCACAAGAGCACTTTTGGGCCAAGCTCCTCTCTCGGTTTTATGAGGCCGATACATCTCCAGAATCGCTTACCCGTCACTCTGCAGGCGGAATGTATTATTTTGGAAAACTTTCTTTTTCCTTTCCCCCTGAAAAACTTTTATTCCCTGGTGGAAATGGTTTATCCACGTCTTTAAAAACCCACTCAGATCTTCTTGGCAACCTCTGCTACCATAAAAGAGGGGCCATGTGAATGCAAATGAATCAGAGGGCATTAAAAACCCTCTAGCCTCGGCAGCTGAGGAGAGCAGGGCTGGATGATGGATAGCACGCAGCTTTCTGCTGAGCGATTTTGCTCTTTTTACAGCTGCCAATGACTGATGTATTTCATCTTTTGTTTCCTTTACTGCCACTTAAGCAGCCACCCTCTGGCTGGGGGTACGTCCCTGGTGCCCCCACTTGTACCGGCCCCCTAGGAAGGGCTTCTGTCCTTGCTGCCCAGTTCAGGGAAGGCAGGGGTGGCCCCGCTGGAGAGACCCAGGGGCACCTCTCCTGTCCCTGCTGAGGTCAGTAGCAGAGGCCGGGAAAGAGGTGGAATCTTCATCCCTCCCCCAGGGGACACCTAGTTCTCCCCCACCCCCACTGTGTGCCTGGCTGTCTTGTGTAAACACAAGTGTGAAGGGCACAACCCTATCTTGCACAATCAGTACCAAGTTGGGAGGAGATTGCACATTTGCACACACCAAGCATAACCTTCCTGCAGGCATCCACACTTTTCCATGTGCAAGCAAGCGTGTACTCACACTCACCTCTAACCCATGAAGGGACAGGTGGAGACATTGCCACCCACACGGGTATGGTACACACAGTTGAGTGTGCACAGAAACACACACATACCACCAAGCCCTGCCAGCTCTCCAATCTGTGCCCGTTCACCCACATGTACACGAACACAAATACATGTTCCTGCACACTCATGGATGAGAAAATTAAACAGTGAGGCAAAGCTCTGTGTCATCTACAGCTAGAACGAGTGGGCAGATGAGGAAGAACTCAGAGGCTGTCGCCGGGAGATCACACAGCAGGGAAGATTTGCTCTTGTAATCTCCTTTTAGTTCCTTACTACCTGTGTGACCTTGGTGAAGCCTCCTGTGCTCTCTGAGCCTTAGTTCCCTCCTCTGAGTTCCTTCCAGACAGAAGAGCCAATGACTTTGTGGAATCAAAAGGTCAGAAGTCAGGGTGGCTGAAGGAATACTACTAACTGTAATAGTAATGGTTGATACCGGTCACTTCCGTGGGCCACGCTTGATGTTGAGCACTTTGTCTACATTATTTCCTTTAAGCCTCACAATAGTGCTAAAAGGTGAGTACTATTTTAACGATGCTTTAGAGCTGAGAAAATGGAACTTCTGAGAGGTGAAGTTAATAGCCGAGCATCACACGGCTTACAATGGCGGAGTCTGTATTTGAACCGAGACAGGCTGGATCCCAGTCTTGAATTGTCAGGTACCAGGAAGCTCTCAGTAACTGTTTGTATGAGGATCAGATCCTATCCACCTGTGGGTCCCCTGCCTTCCTACTGTCCCCTCTTGTCTTTCTCCTCAGGTCTCTCTGTCCCCTCTGTTCACTTGTAGTCCTTTCTCTTTCCACAAAGGGTGGGGTAGGTCCCCAGTGGGGTCCGTCCAGAGATTTTTCTCTTTCTTCCTGTAGACATCTCTTGCTCTTAGAAGGCCCAGTTCCCCTGACTGTGCGTTTGGGCCATCATGAGGGCTAACTGGTGGCATTGGAGCCACGTGGGCAGATTCTGTCGACCCCTGGTGGTTTGGGGGCGGTCCCCAGGGTTTGTGCCATCCTAGGCAGGCCTGTTAAGGAGGGTGCGCCATAGACACCCTGCCCTGGCCTGAGCCCAAGCATCCAGGCGCTCCCTGGCCAGACTCCAAGGCGGGAGTCTGAGTCTAGACTTCAGGCACTGGCCAAGTCGGCGCCTTTTGCTGGCAGCTCTGGGACAAAGCCTGCCCAGAACATGGGGAACCATCTGTGCTCGGAGTGGGTCTCCTTCTCTCCAGGGTGCTCTCCGCAGGGTACTCCCCCACCTCTGTGACGCCGGCCCAACCTTGCCTCCTCTGTGTCCTTCTCTGTCCTGTCATTGGCCTTCCTGGCCCTGAACTCTTCCCAGCAGTCTCTCTGCAGCTGGCTGCCCGCAGCTCCTGCCCAACTCCTTCTGATTTCCTTTAAAAATGAGCCAAGGTGAAATTCATGTATCACAGAATTTACCATTTTGTAGTGAGTGATTCAGTGACGTTTAATGGCAGGACAGGGCTTTGCCACTCTGGCCTCCATCTACTTCCAGAAATTTCCATCTTCGTAAAGATCCTGCCCACTGAACACTTGTTCTCCATCTGTTCTTTCTCCGGGGCTCTGGCAACACCGATCTGCACTAGGTCTCAGGTTTGTCTACTTTGGATATTTCAATGTAAATCAAATCATACATTACGTGGCTTCTTCCACTGGGGATTATGGTTTCAAGGTTCACCCATGTTATGGCGTGTATCAGTTCATCCTTTTTATGATTGGATAAAAATTCAGTTGTATAGAAACACTACATTTTGCTTATTCCTTCATCCACTGATAGACCTTTGTATTGTTTCTACGTTCTGGCTGTTGTGCGTAGTGCTGCTATTTGTGTATAAGTATTTATGTCCCTGTTCTTGATTCCTGTGGGTATATACTTGGGGGTGAAATTGCTGAGTCATACAATTAGCCTGTGTTTAATTTTGGGGAATTGACAAGCTGTTTTCGATATTGTACCATGTTATATTCCTATCAGCAATGCACAGGTGTCCTTTTAATTTAATTTTTATAAATCTGACCTGCCATTCCCACCCCACACCCAGCCAGGGTCCTGTGGTGGTTTTTAATGGCTTGATGAACAACTGAAATTTAATATGCAAAATAGGCCAAAGGGCCAGCTTGGGGGACATAGGGACAAGGGACAGCAGCCTGTAGCGCTGTGTTCTTTGCCTCATGCAGCTTCCTGGAGTCCTTTGAACACCACTGTCTTTCTCATGTGGAAAGGGACACAGAAGCCAGAAGAGAGGAAGGAACTTGGTGAACCTTCTTTCTCTCTTTCCTTCCTTCCTTCCTTCCTTCCTTCCTTCCTTCCTTCCTTCCTTCCTTCCTTCCTTCCTTCCTTCCTTCCTTCCTTCCTTCCTTTCTTTTCATTCTCTGAGACAGAATCTCACTTTGTGCTTTAGGCTGGCCCTGAGCTTAGTATGTAGCCCAGACAACCCTGGAACTCACAACAATCCTCCTGCCTCTGCCTCCCAAGTGCTAGGATTATAGGCGTGAGCCACTATGCCCAGCATTGTGGTATGTGGTTACAGGGGATTTGAACTAGGGACCTTGTGTTTGCAAGGCAGGCGCCAGAACCACTGAGCCAAATCTCCAGCCCTAGTTCATTTTATTTTATTTTATTTATTTTATTTTTTTGAGACAGGGTCTTGCTTTGTAGTTCAGGCTGGCCCTGAGCTCACTATGTAGCTCAGGCAATCCTGTGTCCTTCTCTGTCCTGAAGGAATCCTCCTGCCTCTGCCTTAGAGTGCTGGGGTTACAGGCTTGAGCCACCAGTCCAGCATTTGTAGTATGTGGTACTGATTGCTGGTGGGCACGAGCCACCACACCTGGTATTGTTGTATGTGGTTACAGGGGATTGCACCAGGGACCTTGTGCTTGCTAGGCAGGTGCTGGAACCATTGAGCTAAATTGCTGCCCCAAGTTCCTTTTATTTTTTGAGACAGGGGTCTCATTAAATCATTAAATTGCCTAGTCTGGGTTTAAATTTGCAATCCATTTGCCTCAGCCTCCTAGAGTGTTAGGGTGTGTACCACTATACTTCTCTGTCTCTCTCTATCTCTTTATCTCTGTCTCTCTGTCTCTATCTCTCTCCAGGATCTTATTATGTTGCAGAGGCTGGCCTTGAACTCAGATCTTCCTACCTCAGTCTCCTGGGTGACTGAGACTCCAGGCATGCAGCACCACATCTGACCTATGCTTTGCTTTCTTGAGTCGCTCTTAATGTCTGGGAGGACCAAGCATTTGTCCCGGAGGTCTTACAGTTGGAGTAATGTGCTGTCGAATGTCTCCCTCACATTTGTGTGCCTACAGAAGGGAGCGTGGGCTTGGGGAGCCTGCAGGGGGGGCTGGCTTTACACAGAAACAGGTGGTGCCATGGTGAGAAGAGCCAGGCAAAGCCTCACAGCTCAGTGCACGGTGCTGGAGGGCTTGAGTCAGAGCTGGGGAGGGGACCACGCTGTGCAGGGCCTTGGGTGTCAGGCAGAGGAAATGTGAGGTTTCTGCTTGGTGGGGGAGGTGCAGGAGAAGAATCATGCAAATAGGGCTTCTGGGAGAGGAGAAGTCATTCTCCAGTGTTCATGGGTGTGCTGTGCATGCATAGGTGTGTGTGTGTGTGCGCGCGCATGTGCACATGCGTGTACATGACAGGGGAATGACAGGATACAGTTTAGCAAGAAGGCCAGCACTAGCAAGAAGGATCCAGGTGGAGGATTGTGGCCCAGGGAAATGACAGGTGGCCTGGGCAGAGACTATGAAAGTGGCTCCAGAAATGAGCTGCATGAACCTTCTAGACTGATGGCCAGTTGGCTGCAGAGAAGGAGAACCTGAGAGATGTAAAGACTTGACCTTGTGTGACTAGCAGCAGGGCTAGGGCCCCGGGGCCTCACTCTGGAGGTCTGCACCTGTTAAGCAAACCTTCGTTACCTCTCAGCCGGCTGCCCTACTCTTTCCGTGCCCAGCCAGTAGGGGGCGTTTTGCACACCTCGCTCCCCACTCCTCTGTCCTCTATGGAACTTCCTGTCCTTGCCAGCCTGGCTTTAAGAGACTCCGGACCCACAGAGGGGACAGGAGAGGAGGCTCTAGCTGCAGTGCGAGAAAAAGCCCAAAGCTGCAAACATTTACCTAATGAATTGCTGTGAAAGGAGGGGGTGGGAGAAGAGTTGTTCAAGCACATTCAGATTTGGCAGATGAGAGGCTCTGGGGGAGAAAAAGAGCAAAGGGGTTTTAGGAGTGGGCGGCTGGGTTTGAAGGGCTCTCTTTTGCAATGCTTTGAGATTCTAGGAAAGATCCGGAATTCCTTTTTAATTGCTTCCAGCCGCCAGCCTGTTTCTTTGAATGTAGTATCAAGGTAGGATGAGGCCAAGGGGCAGAGGGATTCACTCGAGTGCTTGAGAAATGTTCTCCACCCCTTCTTCACATTTTGTTTCTGAAAACAGGTGCATGAGATTCTGGCGTTCAGGCTGCTGGTGAATTAGTGAGGGAATGAGAAACTCAGAGTGTCGGACAGAACATTCGTGTTCGTGGCCCAAAGGACGCATAGTAACCCCTTTGCAGTCAGGAATCATGAAGAGGACTTGACTCCTCGGGTGTCGCATCCTCCCTAGAGGAATGGTCTGGTCCTCAGGAAAGGCCTGCGCTGCCAGCTAGAGGTGCACCAGGGCTGCTTCTGTTGGTCTTTCTTCCACTGCCTGTCTCCGCCTTTGTGTCTTGCTTTTCTCCTCTGCAAACCGCCTTCTTCTGCTCCTTGGGCCACGTGACAGACAGCTGGCCGCTTCAGCTCTGGGCGGCTCACGGGGAACAGTGTCTGATGTCCCGGGGGGAGCCAGACGCCTCCCTCAGCCCCTCTGGGCCTTGCAAGGTGATACGCCCTTTCTCGTTACCTGAGGCTCCCAGGGCGGAAGCAGCAGGATCAGGTTTCTGGAAGGCCGGAGGCTGGGTGGCGTGGCTGTGGCTTTGCAGCGGGCTGGGGAGAGCAGTTTCCAGACACGGATGCCAGCACAGGCGACCCGTGACGGCTCCTGGAGACGTCTCTGCTTCCTTGAGTGCTTAATGACTATGCCAATCCAAGGGTGACTGTAAAACTCTGATTTTCTCTTCACTCGAAGACAGAGCTAAGTCCCCTGGGTTGCATCTGTTGCTCCCGGGGGACCCAGGAGGAAGACAGAGCGCAGAGGCCCCTCTGGCCAGCACGCAGCATCTCTCCTTTAGCTGGTGCCTGGCACAAGCCCGACTGCTCTGTCAACCTGGTTTCAGCCTGAGGGACTCAAACCCGGGCAGGCCTGGGCCCTCCGAGCCCTCTTCCTTTCTTCACTTTCCTCATCTCCACGCGACACCTGCTGGACCCCAAGCCTGCGGGCTTGGAGGGTGTCCGGGCAGGAAGTGGTGCCGACCCTCCGCACCCCTACCGAGGGGCTCTCCCCCAGGCCACAGGCCCGGCGTGTGTGCCCCTCCTCCCCAGCTCCGCGCCTCAGGGGGTCACGGGGGGGGGGGGGCGTGAGTGCTGTCCAGGGAGGTGGTGCTGATTCTCCTTGCATTCCTTGTCACGGTCGTTACTCCTGGGTGCCTCTGAGCCGGGCCGAGAGTGTCGCCAAGGGCAAATGACTCATCTTCAGTGAACTTGCCCAGAATCTCACAATCTGAATGCCTAGAAAGCAGATATTTTGATTTCAAGAAACATAATCATAATGACATTTATCGGGCTTTCAGTCTTTGACAGGCTTTGTTCCAAGTACTTAATTTACTGTTATTACTTTTGTTTTGTTTTATTCTGTTTTGTTGATATATAGTCTCACTAGGTAGTTCAGGCTAGGTCTGAACTCCTGGAGAGCCTCTTGCCTCAGCCTCCTGCGTGGTAAGGTAAGAGGTGTGTGTCATACACCCAGCTTGTACTTAATTTATAACTATCCTCTTGACCCTCACCGCCACCTGTAGCAGGATTCTGCTATTTTCACCTCTGTTTGAAAGATGAGGGAACCAAAGCACAGAGAGGTCCCATGCCTGGCTCCAGAGGCTACAGCCCTAACCATAGATGTACACTGCCTGTGTAAGACCTGTCACATGCATCATCTCAAGGTGTTAAATCTTTTTTTTTTTTTTTGAGACAGGGTCTCGCTTTGTAGTTCAGACTGGCCCTGAATTCACTATGTAGCCCAGGCAAGCCTCGAACTCAGCAATCCTCCTGCCTCTGCCTCCCGAGTGCTGGGATTACAGGCGTGAGCCACCACGCCCGGCACAGTGGTATGTGGTACTGATTGCTGGTGGGCGTGAATCACCACGCCCAGTATTGTATGTGGTTACTGGGATCAACTCAGGACCTTGCACTTGTGAAGCAGGCACCCGAACCACTGAGCTAAATCTCCCTCCGGCCCTCAAGGTGTTAAATCTTATTTTGAAATCAGTTAAGGCTTTCTAGGGAAACCTTTAATGCAAGGTATACAGATATATAAGGAAGTTGACACAGTCACTTCACTGTCATAGTACCTGATCTTGACCTTGTGTGTTTTGAGGCGATTTTTCACTTTTGCTGGGAGGGGCCTATGGGTTGTACCACTGGCTCTCCCCAACCCCCTGCAACTTTCCTAATCTGGCACAAGGCTGTGGCCAAGGCCTTGCCCCCTTCCGCCTGGGCCTGGCCTCTCCTAGGGCCTCCAGCCCGGCGGTGTCTTTCTAGGTTGGTGCTGCCAGTCCAGACCCACAGAGATGGATTCAGGGATTGCCAAGGGACTGCAGGTGGCAGTGGACAGATGGGGCCTGACGTGCCCATGCCCTCCTCCCTCCTCTGCCTTGCTGGAGAGACAGCAGCCTCTGGAATGGCAGGAGCACAGAGCCCTTTCACGCCCTGTTTTCCTGTTCAGAGCAGGCTCAGGCTCCCTCCCGACAGCCCCGGGCTGGTGGCAGATGGCTCAGCCTCTGATTGCAGAGCCTGCTCCTAGGAGGCCCAAGCGCATCAAAAGCAGATTTGACTCTGGGCTTTCACAGGCTGAGGGGCAGGTGTGTGCAGGAAGGACACGTATTTATTAAACACCTCGGAGGCAGCTGCTGGGGCGGGGCCTCCATGGAAGAGAACCAAAGAAGTCAGCAGGACTGGGTGGGCAGGGGCCCAGGGCAGAGCCTTTCCGGGCAGCCACTCCTGGCCCAACTCCTTATCTGGGCAGTGGGGGACAGCAGCTCCGGGGAGCAGGATAGGTGACAGCCTTGCCCATCAGAACAGTGGTGGTGAAGATGATGATAACAGGGGAGACCTACTGACCGCCCTCCTGTTATTACAGTCAGAGCTGTCTGTGTGTGATATATGTGGCCAGTAGCTCTGCGTCGGCACAAAGTCAGGAGCTGTTTGAGGGCTTGTGTAGTGCTACACCCGGTGTCCTTACTAGATGCTCTACCAGGTCAAGCACTTTATGTGTACAGTGGTCTCCTCTTATCTATGAACTCGTTTTCCAGCTTCCATTACTCAAGGGCAAATACAGTATGAAAACGTAAAAGGGAAATTCCAGGCAGAAAGAGTTTATAAGGTTTAAACTGTGTGCTCTTCTCACTGTCCGCTTCTTCCTGCATTCAAACGAATCATCCCTTTGTGCAGCGTTTCCACACTGTATATGCTATCAGCCATCAGTCTCCACTGTTGTGCTTTCAAAGTGTTCATGTTGAAGTAATCCTTATTTGTTTGTGTAACACTGGCAAGAATAGTGGTGCAAAGGAGGCACCAGGGCACAAGTCTGGAAGGACAGGTGAACTCTGGCACTATGTGACAATGCTGCAGGGAGTGTAGGAAAAATAGTATGTGGGGTTTGGTACTATTTGTGATTTCAGGTGTTTTCTGGAGATCTCAGAACAAATGGCCCTCAGATAAGGAGGGAGGGTTATATGTTGTTGTTTAATTCTCACAACTCTTACGTACTATGGTAATTCTCACTTTACAGATATTGAGAAATGAGACCCAGAGAGGATGAATAATTTACCCGAGGGTGTATGGGTGATATCGGGCAATATCAGGATTTGAACTTGGTAAGTTTACCTCTAGAGTTTTGTTCTTATACCTCTCACATCCAGATAGGAATAAAGCCGCCCTCAAAGATTTGATAGCCTGGGCTGGAGATTTAGTTCAGTGGTTCCGGCGTTTGCCTCGCAAGCAAGCGCAAGGTCCTGAGTTTGATCCCAGTGACCACATAGAATGCTGGGTGTGGCGACTCACGCCTGCCAGCCATCAATACCACATACCACAGTGCGGGGCGTGGTGGCTCATGCCTGTCATCCCAGCACTTGGGAGGCAGAGACAGGAGGATTGCTGAGTTTGAGGCTTGCCTGGGCTACATAGTGAGTTGAGGGCCAGCCTGAACTACAAAGTGAGACCCTGTCTCAAAAAAAAAAAAAAGATTTGATAGCCTATGGGAGGAGATATGTATTAAATGGCTATATATAGAGAGATATGTAGTATATGGATATGTATGAATACTTGGACATATACATTCATTATCTATCATCTATCTATATCTTTATCAGATGTATATGACATACAGCATACTTATATTTCCAGATTGCTATAAATGATATAGAGGAAATCAATTAATTCACTAGGACAGAGATTGGCCTGGACAGAGATTATTTCACATAAGAAGGTTACAGCAATTGCTTGCATGGCGTGGTAGCTTGCTAACCCATTCTCCAGATGAGTATGTTGAGGCTTTGAGAGAGTAACTAGGGTGCCAGAAGAGACTGAGCAGAGACTCAGATTCAGAAGCCTCTTACACCTGTAGTTGTGTCCACTGCTGTGAAACATCATATACTATTCTGTGGCCAGAGAAGATGGCTTTCTGCTACTTGCAGGGTTTGGGATGCGCGGGTCTCCCAGAGGCTTGCACCTGGCTCTTTGTTCTGAGGAAATTGCCTTTGTCTCTGAGCACGTGTGACGTGTGCGCCGTGTGTGGCAGGTGCGTCCATGTGTATACAGCATGGGGAAGTGTGCATGTGCACTCTGGTACTTGCTCGTGGGCGACTGTGTCTCCTTCCTCCTGCGCCTCACACTGACCATCCTGACCTTTTATTAGGTCATTTCATAATTGATGGAAATGTCCAAGGTACCTTCTCTTAACTCGAGGGTGATTATGACAATTATGATGATTATCAGAGAGAGAGACAGAAAGAGAGAGGGAAAGAGAGAGAGGGAGAGAGGGAGAGGGGGGCCAGGGGGCTGGGGGCTGGGAATTGCTGAGATTGAGGCAATGCTGTCATTAAGCAACATTGTGTGAGATTGTTCGCCTTCAAAAGGCAGCTGTGGAAAAGAGAGAGTGTCTTTAAAAAAAAAAAGGCCCATTATGCAGGCAGTGCGGGGCGTGCGGTGCTGGCGGGAGGACCGTGGGGTGTAATTAGGGCAGTGACAGCCGGAATTACACAGTGTCTGGGCTCTGGTGCCACCTCTCCGGCGGGGTGGGTGGAGGAGGGGACAGGTAATAGCTGGGAAGTTCTGGACCCTTGCCAGGAGCCGCAGGGGCCTTTGGAGAGCCACGGTGACCTGGGAGTGAGCAGAAGGGACAGGGAGTGCTAGGCTGCCGGAGCTATTTATCTCTACACCGGGGAGGTGCCTCTTATTTTTGGAAGCCTTTTATGATGGCTTGCCGCCCTTCCAGGCTTATCAAGCATTCGCACCCCAGCAGAGACTTGGCAAAGGAAAGCCAATTGTGTGGAACCGAGGAGGCAGATAAATACTTTCCCAGCCCCCTTCACACAGGGGGCCCTGGCTGCGGTACAGGAGTCTCGGCACAGCCTCCTGCTGGCCTGAGGCCCCTGTGGGGTCCTCCAGTCTCCCTGTTCCACCATTCTGTTTGTTGGCAGGGGCAGGTGGAGACGCTGGGTCCCCAGCCCTTCCTAGCCTACAACAGCATGGGAGGGGCCTGTGAGCGATGTAGTAGTCTCTGCTCTTTTCTGATGCAGGGCTTGCCTCTGTGTGCACAGCCTCCTGACCAGGGAATTTGCTTCCTGGAGAGCGTTGGAGCCTGACTGTGTGAACTCAAATCTTGTTACCGCTATGAACATGGCCTCTCTCAGCCTCAGTTTCCCACCTGTGATATAAGGGTGGATAATGGTTCTGGTGGGTCCAGGCTGCTGGGAGAATTGAGACTGGGCGCTAAGGATTGAGCCCAATACCTGGTACGTGCGGTGAGGCATAGGCGAATTCTCTCTGAGGCAGTCCGAGCTTCTATCGCGAGAGAGTCCTTCATTGCAGGGAGCTAATGTCAGACAGTTTCTCCAAAGATCTCAGCCCTGCATCCCAGGCTGGGCAGTTGGCATGCATTGATTTCTTCTTTCTGTTGATGCCTATCAAGTGTCCATGGTGTGCCAGGCATCGTACTGGGCATGACCGTGTCTGTAGAGTGTTGCAGATGGAATTCTTGGCCCTCGGAGCCCAGGCAGAGCTCAGGCCTCTTCATTCCTGGTGCCTTCCTCTGCGCAGTACTCCAGTCTGCGTATGCCTGGGGTGGAGGGACTGACTGCTTGGCCACAGCCCCGTGTTGGACAGGACCTAACAGCACACAGGGAGCAAAAGAGGGGTTGGATGTTTGGGGTGGAAGAGGCAGTCAAGGCCTGAGGTCTGGAGGCTCTGCTCTCTCTTCAAAAGCACCCTGCACCCCCAGGAACCAATGGCCCCCACAGGAGGCCAAATGCTCCTGTGCCTGGCGTCCTCCTGGGATCTGGGGATGTTCTGCTTGGAGCAGGCCTCAGCCAGTGAATGGGCCCAAAGTCACAACTGTCCACCAGAGGGGACCTTTACGTTACTATGACTTTTGTTTTCTGACTGCCAAGCAAAGTCAGAACCTCTGTTTCCTGGAACTCCTCGTGCTGTTGTTTAGATAAGTTTAAATGAGCTGTGATTAAGCTAATTTTGAGGTAATTAACTCGGGGAAGGGATCCTTCACTTCTTAAAATTCTAAGAGACTGTTCATTATAAGAGGGAGCCCTCGCAAGGCAGCCACGCGGCTTTCAGGAGCCCTGCTTAATTAAAACATAAGGAACTCAGCCACAGAGCAAGAGTTTACCGTCATTAATGAAAAATGAATATTCTTTATCTAATTACATGGCATAATTAATTAGAGTCTCCAACCACAGAGGCAGAGGGGGCAGGAAAAGCCACTGGCAGGCAGAGGTTCGTGTTCCCAGAAACCTCAGGGAGGGTTCAAGCCTGCCTCTAGGATGCTCTGGGTCCATCAGAGCTCAGGGTTCAGGGGGCCCCCAGGCCTGGTGCAGAAGGGCCAGGCAGAGAGCAGGTTCTGCTGTCTTTGATGTCTACAGCAGTGGGACTGGCCACCTGCCAGGCCCAAGCAGTCTCCGTGGTGGCATTGTGGGGCTGTGTCAGGCATCCTGCACCCTTTCGTTAATTTGTAGATTCAGTACATTTAGTGTGAGCCATATGAAAGCCCCGCCCTGAGGAAGCGTGCACATTTGAATCTGGGCTGTGTTGATTACTATGATAGCTGTCATGGTGATCTTAGACAGGTTTGTTAATCTGCACGTTGATTTTCTCATCTATAAAATGGATTAACAATAGCTTTTGTCAGAGGGCTGTAATGAGGGTTAAATGAGAGAATGTTCACAAGGCTCTTAGGACAGTGGCTGGTCTGGTAATAAGTGATTGCCTTATAAATAACCAAAAATCAATGTGATTTGAGTGAATTAAGATACAACAAGACAGGGTAACTCAGGAGGACCATTTTTAGACTTGGTGTTCAGAGCAGAGGCTAGAGAGGAAATGTGGCTTCCTGGGCCTTTGTTCTTCCACATTCCTCCAGTCTTGTTCTTGGCACTAGGTTCCCTTTTGTCTTCTGGTGTCTCTGCCTTCCTCCTGGGGGCTTCCTAGGCTAGGACTTTTTTGTTGGCCTCTGAGCACCCTCAAAACATTTTGCAGAGAACTTGGCCAAGATACCAGCTGTCTCCAGGTGAGACCTACTGTCAGGGTTTTATCTAGAAGTCCCTCAGAGCCTCAGGTAGTCATAGGTGGGGTTCTTCAGAGATGGCTAGATCTAGACTGTGTGATGCAATGCTGGGGTTAAAGATATAAATGCTGCCCACTCTAAGGATGAGTAGCATGGATAAAATATAAAGGACAGAAAGAGGGTCATTGCTTGCCGGTGGCTGCCTTCTGCCTGCCCTGCTTTGCAATGAACTGTTTCTCCTCTGTGATATTTCTCTTCCATGCCACCCTACCTTGGAACCAGACAGCTATGGACTGAAACCTCTCCAAATTGAGAGCTAAATAAACTTTTCTCACTTTAACTTTGGACATTGGGTATTTTGTGTCAGTGATGAAAGAAGTAACTAACATACCCAGCATAGTATGCAAGTCTTGGGGCATTTAGGAGATGTTCTCATCCTACCCATTTTACCGAGGAGAAGACTGAACCGAGAAGAGATGGTGGGTGTCTGGTGGGTGGCAGTGGAGATTTGGCTTCCTGACTTGCAGCCAAAGGCCCTGGGCCCTGCACTTTGCTTCTCAGTCTGGCTGGGCTGGCAGTTCTTCCTGAGTCCAGACCAGCTCTGGCATCTCTCTGTGATGCCCTGAGGGGTCTGCAATGTCCCTGGATTCCATTTCTTGTCTGTTCGTCTTGGGGGTATCGGGTGTTGAACCCAGGGCCTCCTGTATCCTGGGTTCAGCTTCTTGTCTGATTTAGGAGTTTCCTAAGAGGCTTTCTCTTCCTGACTTCCTCCTTTTCTTCACCTCTATCTCTCATTTGCAAGTCAGGCATGAGAAAGCTACTGGGGTGTGCAGACAAAGGAACCCCCCGTGGCTGTTTCCTTGCAGTACATCCAGTCAACTGGCTCAGCCATATGTATGGCCACCAGATCCCTTTGGCTAATCTGGCTTTGGGGGAAAGGGGGGTGCTGTTTCTTGTGTCCTAGGTCACAGCCACATTGCAGACCGCGCCAAGCAAGGGGTAGTGTGGGGAGGCTACTTGTCACCAGGAGGTCACCTGTCAGCTCCAGGCAGGATGATTTTCACATCTTGAAGTCTCAGGTGATGGAGCTTCCTGGGGCTTTGCCTTTTGCTCCCCCACCCTGTTGGGAAACCATCTTTGGTGCGGGAGCCGTGACGGCGGGGGAGGAGCAGGCTTCCGGCTGAGCTGAGCTGATCATGCTCTAGATACAGTTTTCATTTAATCTCTAAAGTGCTTTGACATTGTCTTTGGGGAAAGGGAGAAGTAGCCCTGGGGAGGGGCGAGGTGTTGAGAGAATCAAGAGCGTTTATACAGGCAGCGTCTTAAGGGGCGAAAGCAGATGACAGCTCTGGAAAAGCGGCACTGTGCGGCTGACGCTCTCCGGGAAACCGCTGCTCCCAAAGGATAATTTTTGCTCCACTCTTTCTCGGGTGCCAGAGCCTCCCCAGGGACTGATTCTCTGGGGCCAGGGCTCAGATGGTCCAGGTTGGGCAGGGGCTGGGAGTGTACCAGTTGTGGCTGTGTAGAAACAGTGCTGCTTGGAAACTCTTCCCCAGGGTCTCTTGGTGCCCCTGCTGCAGCACCCTCCAGGGTGTGGGTCCCTTCCATTTCTTCCTTAAAGCCATGGCCGCTTTTATGCTCCAGTTGCTACAAGAAAATCATGGATTTCTTTCTGCAAAGCTAACCTGCAACAAAGGGCATTAGGAAGAAACTTCCGATCAGGGAGAGGTGGGAGTCACTGTTCCTGGGCCCTGAAGACCCTGACTTCCGAATCTACTGCAGCCTGAGGTTTAGGCTGAAACTGCCTCTTGGGTCCCCTGGCAGCCCCAGCTTCTCCTTAATTTGATGATTCTTGAGGCAGCAGGAAGCTCTTCGATCCCTTCTAACAAGGGCAGGTTTGAGAAAAACCAAATTGACTGCCAGCGTCGTTTCAATCACCTGTCTGAAAGCCTTGATTTTAGTCTCTGGACAGGGTGATGGGCTTCAATTGATGTTCATGCCCCAAAGCGCACTCTTCCTAAAAATTGCTTTGCATGTTATTAAATAACAGCAATGCTTCCATCTTGCTGGGAGCCCCAGGTCACATTTTGAGAACACACACACACACACACACACACACACACACACACACACCCACACACACACACACTGGGGAGTTGTGATTCATCTTGGCGATTTCAGATCACTTTGTAGCTCTCTTGGCAGGTGGACAGGTGACATTTGACTTTACAGAGGTGGAAGGAGAAGGTTCTGGTGGCAGGACTGGGGGAGAGTAGGATGCTGATGGACCCCAGTGATGTGACATGCACGTTCTTTGCAAAGATGCACTTTCATAAAACAAGTCCAATAAAAAATAAACAAAAAACAACCAAGTTGCTCTGGACCAACCATGGGATATTGCCCTGGGGAGATGGAGCCTTGGATTTGGAGTTGGTCAGAACTAGGTTTGAATCCTAGCTCTGCTGATTCTTGTCTGTGTGGCCTCTATCTATGAAGCCTTAGTTCCCCTAATTGTCAATGGGGGAGATTAACACCAGCGTAGCAGGATTGTTCTGAAGAGCAAATAGGACACCACATATAAAGGACTGGCTCCTAGTAGCTGCTCGGCTAATCCAAGTTTCCTTTTTGGCAGATTGCTGAAATATCTTTTTCATTTCTGCTTATTGAATGCCTAGCACAGAAAGTCTTTACTAATTTGAATAAACAAAATTGTTTAAAAAAAGAAATTTGTTTAGCTTTGAACTGGTATTTCCTTTAGCTAGAAATGTGAATTGTGAGCTTAGAATTGTGTGTTATGACATGCATACTTTAGCTTAGGCCAGGGGCCAGCAAACAACAGCCCACAAACCAAATCTGTCTGTTTTTCTAAGAACCGTTTGTATTGGAACCCAGCCTCGCCCACCATTTGCATATTTACATATTGTCTGTGGCTGCTTTTTCCTTACAACTGCAGAACTCAGTGGTGGCAATGGAAACAGTATGGGCCACAGAGACTAAGATATTTATTGTTTTGTTCTTTACAGAAAAGTTTTCTGACTTCTGGCTTAGGGCAGTGGGTTTCAAACTTTATCCTGCATGAGAATCATCTAAGGAGTGGGATAGACAGAAAGGCCTGGATCCATCCCCAGAGCTTTATGAAAAGTCCATGGCAGGATTTACCATGGTGCATTTCTTTTTTTTTTTTTTGAGACAGGGTCTTGCTTTGTAATGCAGGCTGGCCCTGAGTTCACTATGTAGCCCAGGCAAGCCTCGAACTCAGTAATCCTTCTGCCTTTGCTTCCTGAGTGCTGGGATTACAGGCTTGAGCTACCAAGCCCGGCATTTGTGGTGTGTGGTATTGATTGCTGGTGGGCACGAGTCACCATGCCCGGTATTGTTGTATGTGGTCACTGGGAATCAAACCAGGGATTTTGCACTTGCTAGGCAGGTGCTGGAACCACTAAGCTAAATCTCTGGCCCATGATGGTGCACTTCTAACAAGTTCGTGGGGTGACGCTAATGCTGTGGTTCTGTGGTCCACACATTGAGAATCATTGGGATAAGCTATTTCTTTTAATTTTTAATTTTTTAATTTTTTGTGGTCCTGGGAATTGGATCCAGGAACTTTATATTGTGCTACATTTTCAACCTTTTAAAAATAAAAAAAAAATTTTTTTTTTTTTTTGAAAACAGGTTCTTGCTAAGTTCCCCAGCCTAGGCTAGAACTTGTGATCCTCCTGCCTCAGTCATCTGGGATTCAGGCTGCTTCTTATGCTTTGCCCTGTTTGCCTTAGCTGGAAGGTGAATGGAGGTTCTCTTACTAAAGAGAACTCAACCCAGCTCAAATGCAACCAGGAACAGAGCAGCTGCTACATGACTGACATTGTGAACGGCACCGGGAACACAGTGTGGTGGACATAGTGGATTCTGCCTCTCTAAGGAGAAGGAGGAGAGAAAGGCACCCTGAAAAGAATGCAGAAAAGATTCTTTTAGGCAGAAGCCCTGGCATGGCACAGGGGTTGTGGCCTTTGAGGGAGTGACGGAAGTTGGTGTGGCTGCAGCATAGTGGGGAGATGGTGCATTAGAGGTGAATTGGGGGCATTGGGCAGGATAGAGTAGAGAGCATTGTTGGCTTCAATTCCTAGCCCCTCCCTGTGTTTACCCCCTTGCTAGGGTGAGTAGAGCATCTTCTTGTCCCTTGTCTTTGGACATGGGCATGTAATTTACTTTGGCCAATCACACTTGCTTAGAAGTTTCAAGCCTGGGCCTTAGGAAGATTCATATATTCTCGCTTTCTGTCTTACACCCTGCTGTCATCAAGCTGAACACACTGAGACCAACATGCTGCCCCAGGACACAGGGAGCAGTTATTTTAGCTGAGTCGTCCTAAACCAGCTGACCTCACAGGGAATTAGTGTTGTTGACCCACGATGTTTTGGGGAGATTTGTTACATGGCATCTGCTGACTAAGACAGCCAAATTGAAAAGCCTGAGCTTTATTCTAAGTACAGCTGGGTGGCATTGAGAGTGTTTAATAGAAGAGTGACACAAGCAGTCTGATTTTGTGATTGTCTGATCTTTCTGGTTGCTGTGAGAAGGATGAGGAATGTGGAGGAAGCAGGAGGCCCTTCTAAGCCATGTGGCCAGACTCTGAGCCGGTGCAGTGTTTGTGTGTGTGTGTGTGTGTGTGTGTGTGTGATTATTTAAGAAGGGTGGCATAGCTTCCTGCGGGCCGGAGTGAGATCGCCCTTCCCATGCTCCCCAAATACTCTCTTTGGGCCTTTCTTCTATGTGACTTGGCAGGAGCCATGCTCACTATACTCCTCCTGCTAGCTGATGAGATTCCCAAGGCAGGCCAGGGCTGGCCTGACCCTTCCTTTAGGGGTCCCCTGGACTCCTCTGCCCCGTGGAGCGCCAGCTCCTTCAGAAGCCAATGACCACATGGAAATGCGTTAATGTGGAACTTTGTTTTATGCCTACTGTGAGTTGGATCTTCACGTCCTCTGTTTCTAACATATCCAGACATTTATTTTTTTTATTTTTTATTTTTTGGCTTTGGAGACAGGGTCTTGCGTTGTAGTTCAGGCTGGCCCTGAGCTCACTATGGTACCCAGGCAAGCCGCCGCGAACTCAGCAATCCTCCTGTCTCTGC
>PVIC010029032.1:0-22836 GCA_004025085.1 Thryonomys swinderianus
ACTAATGTATCATTTGACCTGTTCATCTTGTGTTCTCCATTTGGGGCCATTGCATCTCCTCTAGATTTGGCCTGCTGTTCATTTAAAGCCCAAGAATGTCATTGTCGTTTGAATGGTTATTTATCTTATGGCAGTTACTCCTATGACTCTCTGCTCTTCTACCTTGCACCATCTTGCCAGAGAGCTGAGTAACTAATTAGTCATGGAATTGTCACTAGAAACTTCAGGAAACTTCACTGAGATCTGAGGACTAATGGTGAAGTGAGCTAATTGGAAAATTAGTCTTTGTCCACTTGAGAAACTGGTAGTATTCTATCAAGGGAGGCCAAAAAAAGTATAATCCTCATGGAAAGTTTAAATTTCCTTACTTTCCTAGCTTTAGAATATGTACACCATTCACTCATGTCTTAGACTTCAATTTACAAATGGTGGTAATTTAAATCATTTTTCATAATGCAAAGAAGATAATTATATGACAGCACACTGAGGTTCTGTAATACAGCTTTAAGAGAAAGTCCTTTCTGGGTTATTATAAATCAGGACACAACAGGTATATGCTGTACTTTATAATAAGGCATCACACAAAAAACATTTTCAAGTACTGAGTTACTTAGACAAAGGTTAACTCTCTATCTTTGGGAAATCAGCAGCCAGGGAAATAAATTTAGATAAACCTGGCCGGTGGAAGAAGGAATTAGTTTCTTACAACTCATTACAGAAATTCTTGATTTTCTTCTTCTGAACACCATTAGGGACTGGATATTATTCTGTCATATGCAGAAGGAAGATCAAAAGAAAGTAAACGGCTTTCTCAATGGCTCAGGGTCTTTTATAATAACAGCTGGGGAAATGGACTAAAGTAAACACCTGTGCAATTGTTACTAATGCATGAAGACTTTACATTCTTAAGATCTTTTATTGTCAATTTCAGCATAAGTTATGGCTTGGCAAAAGTACTTTGAAGTTTGCTTGTAATAACTTTCCTTCGCTCGTTTAAAGTGGTTTCCCTTACATTACCCAACCCCTCTTGCAGCTTTTACAAATTTGAGAATCATTCTGGCTGGGGGAATGACTTGCACCTTTTCTATTTTGGGCATATATAAGGTTACTGTTATCCTTTCCTTTAATTCACTGTCTCAATGTAGAACCCTTTGCAAACAAGATGGAGTTCATGTAGTGTTGATTAGAAGATACTTACTATACATGTTCTTGTAAGATGGCAGTGAAGACCATGGACTGTAAATCAGACCATCTCAGTTTCAATTCTGGTTTTATAACTTGACAGCAATGTGATCTTGAATAAACTAATTTTTTTTTTCTGGCACCAGGGATCAAACTCAGGACCTTGCATTTGCCAGGCGGGCGCAGTACCACTAACCTTTGTCCCCAGCCCAATTTCTGTGCATTCATCATCACATCTGATGTCAGAAAATAATAGTAATTGCTTTGGTTTAGAAGGAAAATCTCCCCTAAAGTCTTATGTGTTCAGAAGTTGAGCTTTTGGAAGGTGATGGGACCATGGAGACTGTTATCAGTGGACTGACCAGTTCGTGGGCTCATAACTAAACTGTGCTGTTAGGAGACGGGGCCTGATTGGAAGGGGTGTGACTGGGGAGGGGATTCCTTTGGGGGTTGTTTCTCCCTCCCCAAATTCTCCTTTTTTCTTTGCCTCCTGGCTCTGTGAGGTGAGCAGATTCTTTGGAATTATGCTAATTGCGATCAGTGGACTAATTTAGTACCGAATAACCTTGATCCCAGTGTTACACACCCTAGAACCAGCCAGATCTGAAAAGGCCCACTTGAGAGTGCAAGAAGCTTTCGGGGACATGGAGATACAAGCTATAGCTTGTACCATGGAAGTTTCCAGTACACATTCCATCATCCCAAGTACAGACAGGTAGGTGCGTCACTTGGTGTGTTGTTTGGCTTTCATCCGAATCCACATTTTACTCTCGTCCAAAACTGTCATCACCCTTTCTGGCATGCCTTCTGGAAGAAGCCACCACACCTTTGAGAACTAGTTTCCTTGTGGCAAAACTCTGCCCCCCAAGACCAGTCTGTCCTCCAAAGGTTCCAGGGCCGCTGAAATATTAAGTGGAGATCTCTCCCTTTTCCTTCCTTGTTGCACAAGGCTCCTTGGCCTGGCTCTTGCTTGTGATGTGGCTCTGGGCCTCTACCCTCTTCCACCTCCTGACTGTCACCTCGCTTAATTGCACCACTCTTTAAATTCTCACCTGTGTCCACTGTTCTCCCCCAGGACATTCTGCTTTCTTTCCCATGACTTCAAGTGGCTGTCCAGTCTTCTCTTCCAGTGCCCCTAGCCAGTGTGTAGAGTACTTCTTCCCTGATGAAGTAACGCTTTTATCATTTTGACAAAAGGACAAAAAGAGGAAAAATTCTAAACATACATTTGCAGTTGAGAGAAACATTTTTAGTATCTACCCATTTATCTCACAAAAATAGGATCATACTAGTCTCCTGCCTTGTAAACTGTTATTTTCATTTAATGACAGACTGCGACTCTCCCCATGTGGGTGACTCCTGACTTATATCAGCTCGGGAGGGGGATCCAATTTTAGTTGGTCTCTCCAGTGGTTTGACCATGTCTTTGTTTTCCTCTTCCTTATGCTATTGTGGTTGGTTTGCTTATCTTATATACACAGGTCTCTTTTTTTCCTATCTCATCCTCTCAATCTTGTTTGTGTTTACTTAATCTGACCAAGGGGAAGAAGGCTGGGTTTGCTGACTGACTGGAGCGTCACTGGGTACCCATCTCGGGCCTATCTTCTTCCTCTGCATTTCCAGAGACCCCATTAGTTCAAACTGTGAACTAACAGGTAATAGAGGGGTGTGTGGTTATGCAGAGACTGGATCCGATGCACCCGACCAACTTCCAGCTTTTCACTTCACATGCGCTTCAGGGTCCTCATCTGTTTTCAGAGTGGTTGTTGTAAACAAAAAACACATTAAAACCCGTGGGAACCACTCAGAAAAGAGTGTCAGCTATTATTTTTATTCAGATGGAATTTTAAAGTTTAAGAGCACTCCAATCCAATCCATCTGCCCCAGACCATCCTCACTGACATTCCCTTCATTCAGATTCCTTGCTCCTGAAACAGCCTCCTAACCGCTCTTTCCAGCCTATTTTATGCTTCTGATTCATTCTTCACACTGTAGCCAGAGTGAGTTTTCTGCAACACAAATTTAATCAGGAGCTGCCTAGGCTGAAACTCTACCATGGTGTCCTCCTGGTCTCAGGGTGAAGTTTAAACTCTTTCGCTTGACCTACAGGCTCTCTAAGCTCTGGCCCCTGTTCTTCTCTTCATCCTTCTTGTGCCCAAGAGAACTCTGCTCAGCTTTGCACAAAGCCCTGCATGGACCATGAATCTTTTCTTCCATGGAGCCTGCACACTGTTCTCAGCTTGGTCTGGAATGGCCTGGGGGCTGGCCAACTCCTACGTGTCTTAGGGGGCAGTAGGAATTGCTATTCTCTCTTAAAGGACCTCAATATATCCCTTACCTCTCAGACTTGGGTCAGCAGCCTCCAAAGCATTCTTGGAATCCTGTGATAATCTCCACCATTAACATATTGCATTAAATATTATGTAATAAGTATTAAATATTTTTCATCTGTTTCTCCTATTAATCTACAAACTTGTGGACAGAAAAGTTATCCTTTTCTGGGATAGAGGCTGGGCCATGATCATTGATTCAAATTAAGTCTATTTCCGAAAGTCAGTTTTTCCTCTACAACGATTGACATTGGTTTGTATTGTTGACTTTTGATAGATTTTGTCTTTTGGCTTGGTCTCCCCATTCTTGTGAAGTGTGAGATCAAAGAAATACATATTTAGGTTTCCTCCAGACACCTGCTACTAATACAATAGTACATTTTGCATTGCAGGTTAAATCTCATAGAAAAGATGCAAGACAGAGTTGTTTGTTTTGTGAAACCAGATGTTTTCTCTTCGTGTAGACTTTTGTTTTAATTTTAAACCTTGGCAAATATTCCACGTGATCTCTGAGAAGACAGAAACTGAAGTGTGTTCAGAGCCCAAGTAGAGCTCAAATATGCTGTGAAAGCTTAACGTATTATTTTTTTTTTTTGTGTGTGTGTGTGTTCCTTACAGATGTTGAAAGTTGATTCTTTAGGACCATTGTAGTTCAACATTCTTCTTCTGGAAAATGAGTGTATCTACCACGTAGATTGTTCAAAGGATTAAATATAATCAAAATATTTGGAGGAAATGCCTGGTACATAGTATTAAAGAAAGACAGCCCTTTATTCTATAGCAGTTGCTTTACATGCATTATCCCATTATATCCACATATTAACTCAAGGGGCTTCTGTTTAATTATCTGAGCCTCACAGATGTCAATTAACTTCTTTACGGTCATGCAGCTATAAAGTAGCAGAGTTTAATTAATTCTATTCGACTCCAAAGTCTGAGATGCTTTCATTGTACTGCTGTTTTGAAAGAATAGCCTGGCCAAGTCTGGAATTGGTTTGAACATGAGTAGATAATCTCTGGATACAATTGTTAAAGCTGTCTCTGTGGATGTGTCTTTGGGTTTCTTGTCTGTGAACCCAGATGTCAGACCTAATGTTGGGTTCACAGTCTGATTTTCCTCCACCTAGCACAGGAATTCTATTGATGTTCTGGGCTGGGTAATTCCTCATTGTGGGGCCTGTTCTGTGCATTGCAGGATACTTACCAGTGTCTCTGCTGTCTGCACACTGGGTGATGGTAGCATCTTCTCTGCCCCATGTGTGACAGCCGAAAATGCCTCCAAAGATTGATCTGGAGCATAAGTCTAATGTCACTGTGTCATTTGCATTGGTATGTTTTTATTTAAGATGGAATAACTCAAATGAAATAAATAATTGCTTCTTCCACCACTCCTGTTGAGCTCAGCCACTTGCCTACTATGTCGGTGCCTCTTTTAACTCTGAAGCATTTTCTAAGTCACTATGAAATTTACCTAACACAGCTAGTATTAATCAGAGACATTTACCATAACAAAATACCATGGACTGGATGGCATAATCAAAATACAAATTTATTGTCTTCTGGTTTTGGAAACTGGAAGATAGTTTTTTTTTTTTTTTTTTTGAGACCTCTGTCTTGGTTCCAGAAGGCTGACTTTTTGTGATCTCTTCACATGGCCACCTCTCTGTGGAGGTGTACACTTGGTGTTTCTTCCAAACTCCTTTCCTTACAAGGACACAAAACAAACTGGATTAGGGCCTGCCCTAATGACTTCATTTTAACTTTGTCATTTCTGAAAAGGTTTTATTGCCCATGGAGATCAGGCACTGGACCTTAGGGATTTAGTTCAGTTTGGGGAGGACACAGCACGACTCAACCTAGGACACCTGTTTGCACCCTCCCTTGTTCTCTCCAGGCTTAGAAAAAGAACTGTATCTCCTACTCCTGTGCCAGCTCCAGGTCCTCGTCTATTCTCCCGGCCCCTAGTCTTCTGGGAGAACTTGCTCCAGCACTACTGCCTACTACCCTACACCAGCTCACCTCCAGCTCCCCCTCCATACTGGCTTTTTCTCCTTGCTTTATTTCCTCAAGTGGCTTCCAGTATTGATCCCATGTTGTCTTTTGACTTTGGCATTTTTGTTATCTTCTTGTTGCAACTTTCTTTCTTTTTAAATAAAGACAATTTCCTAAATAAGCTAAAGAGTCTTTGCTTTTCTTTTGCTCTGATTTGAATATGCCCCTCAGAAGTGGGGGAATTGGGAACTTACTCCCTCTACCCTTATAACTGAATCACTGGATTAATGTGGGTTTTCCTTTCATGAGTGGATTAATTGTTGCTGTGAGTTTCCTTAGCGCAGGAGTCCCTGTCATAAAAAGAACTCTCTTTTGCACACTTGCTCTGACTTGCTGCTTGATGCCTCCCATTTGCTTACTACCCAGCGAAGAGGTTCTAACCAAGTGCTGAACATATGCCCATGCCATCCTCTTAGGTTCCCCAAACTTCTAGAAACAATAAGCTAAACAAACCTCTATGTTTTATGTATTTACCTTGTCTTGGGTATTTTGTTACAGCAACAGAAAATAATTTGAGCATCATCCTTTCATTTTCTTTTATAAAATGTATTTATTCATACATGTTCACAGTACGTAATGTGTATATTCCGTGTATGGAGCCAGTACATGTTCATAGCACATCTTAAATGTTTTTGACATCCCCATTCACTTGCCCCTTTACCCTGTCTCCATCTCTTGATCCGTTCCCCATTTGTGACACATCTGTCACCCTAACTAAAACTGTTATATTCTTTTTGCTCTTTATTTATATTTTGGGCAATGACAGTGCTAGTCAACACCCTAGTTCAATCCCAGGTCAGTAGGGCTGGATACCAGCCTTTTGTCCCCATCAGCTTGCAGTACACTTTCTATTCCCTGCCTTTTCCTGGCCCTTTTGCTACGCTGTTCCCAGATGGACCAATAATTAAACTGACTAGAAAAAGAAAAAGGGAGAAAGGAAATAGATCACTTAATGACACACTGGACACTTCCCTTCCCTAAAAGAGCCGTGAAGCTGCACATTGTGCCCATCCTCCACGTGCCATGCTGTCCTATACCCATGGTCAGAAGAGGTTTTGACGCTCTTTCCTTCGTATCACTATTGATTAATTATAACTCATATATGTATATATATACATATATATGCATATACATCTTTAAAGAATGTTTACATGTACATTTAAAATAGACACCAAGCTTATATATTTACTTGGCTTCTCATGAAAAAGAAAATGTGATGTTTAAGCTTGTGTGTCTGATTTGATTCTCTTAACATTATGGTTTCAAGTGTTCCATTGTGTAAAAACAGTTAAAAGGATGACTTAAGACATTGGTATGGGCAATGCTTCTTGTGAATAAGACCTCAAAGCCACAGCCAATAATAGTCAAAACAAACATGGTTATATTAAATTGAGATGCTTTTCACAGTTTCTGTTGACATCTTCAATATAAAACACTGATGATTTTTCTCAACTTCATCCAGTCTGCTGATGACTCTTATCAAAGACGTTCATCACTTCTGTGACAATATTTTTAAATTGGTAATGTCTATTTTGATTTTTTCATTTTCCATCTCTTTAATATTACTTATGTTTTATTTTACACTGTTTTTGCATTACCAACCTTAGCATATTATCACAGTTGCTTTAAATGCCCACTTTGATAAGACTCAGATCTCCAAGATGCCAGAGTTTGAGTTTGTCTTTTCAAACTTTGTTTCTGTCTTTTAATATGCTCTGTAATTTTTTTTCCCATAGGAGCTTTAATGGCGTATTGGGTGAAAGAAAGTGAGATAAATAGGACTTAAATGTTAGGTTGTGCTTATCCAGACAGGAGCTAAGGTGTGTTTACTTTGTGCTGTAGCTACAGAAGTCAGATATGAAATGCTGGTGTCCTTCCTGTTGTCCCCTTGTTGTTTAGAAAGTTGTTCTTAAGTAAGATCTAAGACATGCGTTTCATTCACTTGTCTTCTCTTAAATTCAGAATCAGTCCTTTAGTAAGACTGCATCCTGGAGCTGTTGCCTTCACAAGTGCTTCTAAGTCTTTTTTCTCTTTTAGGAGTTTTTGGAAAGGTAGAGTGGGCTAGAGTTATCTCCTTAGATAATTTAAACTCCGGTAAAATAATTACACTAAGAGGCAGACTGAATACAATGTTCTCAGCATATTTCTAAATGGTTACTTCCCTCACAGTACTCCCGAAGCACTAGGGTACTTTATCCTGACCTTTGCTATGAGAAGCTGATAGAAATGTGGAGATAAACGTGGGGAGTGTGGGGTTCTTGTGATCAGGTTTGTTTGTAGTTTTTAACCTTAAAACATTTCCATCCTGAGACTCCAATTTTTCATGGAGTGCAATTTAGCCTTCCTTACTTGTTTTGGTACTTGCTTCAGTAAGTGATGAGTCTCTGGATTTGTCTTTCACTCAAATTTTGGGGTAGAAATATAACTCATGATCTCAGTTCTCTGAGAGACTTCAGTTGTTGATTTTCAGCTTTATTTTTCTCAATGGGCAGACAGATGGGACAACTTCTAACACCCTAGATCATGAACCAAATATGTGGGCATATCTATTACATACTTCATCTTCCCTTTTGTTTCTACAGAGTATCTCTCTTTCTGCTGAAGGAAACCTCTTTGTAGAGACTAACTTTCATTCCTTTTCTACTAACCTAGAATATCACTCAAGCAGATTTCTCTTTTCTCTTCTACAGTACAATATTTCCCCTTTACACAAGCCATTCTCACCAATATTAAAAATACTATAACAGTTCCCTTCTTAACAAAACACAAAGCAAATGAGTGAACTTAACATATAATGGTTGAATTTGATCACAAGTGCTAAGCACTCCATTTATATCTTCTTTACTACAAAAACATTCTCCAAAAGACTTATCAGTGCTCTCTGCCTCTAATACTCATAGAAAAATGCTTCTGTTACTAGCAGTGGTGCCTTTCCTGATGTAAAATGCAATGTTTACTGCTCATACCTGACTTGTCAGAAGAACTGGACAGTGTTAATCACTATTTTTCTTCAAATACTGTTATCAGCTTGCCTCTGAGAATCCTTCCGTGCAATGGTTTCCTCTTAACTTACCTTTGTCTCTTTTTGGTCTAATTTGAACTTTCTTTTTTACCTTCCTGGCTTTTAAATTTTGGTGTGGTCCATGGCTCACTCTTCAGGTACTTTTATTAAAGTCTGAATTCATTCTTCCATGACCTTATCAAGTGCTCTGGTCTTAAATATCTATTTATATGCTGTCATTCCTGTGCTGGATCCTAGATAGTTGCTTAGTGAACCAGTTTCTTAACCAGGATCATAACTAGACTGCATTTCCTAGTCTTCTTCGCCTTTAGATGTAGCTTATTGATTGAATTTTAGGCAAAGTGTTGTGAGAAGTGATGTGTACCATCTCCAGGTCAGGCCATAGTCCTCTCTGACCCTTGCCCTTGAGTCTCCCTCCTCTCCTGTTTGTTGGCTAACTGGCTACACAGGACCCTGTAGATTAAGTCACACTCGGAGGAGCAGAGACCTGAATGATTAGGCAGGAAGGCTATCTGTCAATCAAGAACATTAGTCTGACTTTGGCTTGGAAAGTCACTGGTCTTAACTAAGATCAGAATCGTTGCTGGAAATGGATGTTGCCGTAGAGAGCTAAAACACGTAGTGTGCTTTAGTGGTTGGGTGTCAGGAAGCAAGGAAGCGAATCGTAGGAGCAGACATGATGGTTTCTTTGTATTGAAGTGAGAAACATACTCCCTTTCTTCTCCTTTTTCTCTGCCTCTGTTCATCTGCTCTGCTTGCATAGCTTGTTGTGATTTTGCTTTCTCCTTCCACAGTGGTAGTTCACAGCCTTACCTGCTGGTTTTGCTCTTCTTGCACTAGCCACTTTGACAGTGATTGCCACAGAAGTTTAACAACCTGTATGCTAATACCACATAGAGTTCTGACTCCAGCCCTAATCTTCCCCTTTAGCCAGTCCTCTCTGGACGTATCCACAAGCATCTTACAAGCAGCCTCTGAAAATTAGTATGTACAAAGCAGATTCGAGTATCTCCTCTCCTCCTCACATCATTCCTGCTTCTGTATTATGTCTCCTCACTGAAGTCACAAGTGTGGAAATCATCTTAATCTGTTACCCTCTTTTCATTCCGTACACCCAGATAATTACCAGATTCTGCTGGCTTTTCCTCCCACAGTTTTTCCTTGGATCCTCCCTCCCTTGTGTCTCGGTGAGGACTGCCCCTGAACCTCCTCTCCTCTCTGCCGCCGCCACCGCAGCTCCCAACTGCCACCTGCACCTGCCTCTTCCCCGTTCAACCCACCCTCTGCTCAGACACCACAGTAACCCACAAAGACCATCCATCTTGTCGTGCAGCTCCCCCGCCACAGCTCCCCGATGGCTCCCCTGTGTGGAATAAAATCTGTGTTCCTCGGCTTGGTGTACAAGGCCTCTTGTGACGGGCTGGGCCCAGCTTGTCTCTCTGGCTTCATTTCACTCCACTTCTGAGCCTCCTCGGTTCCTTTTTGTAGAGAACTGCCCACTCCTCCCTCCCCTCGGCTTGCTGCTTCGCACCTTTGCTCTGATGGGTTTTCCTGCCTTTTCTTTTCTTGTATCTGACTGCTTCCTCTGCATCTCTCAAGATTTAGCTTATCTTCCGCCTGGGAAGCAGCCTCAAATTTTTTTATTATTTTTGAAGGGTCTTTTCTATTATTCTTGTGTGCGAATCGCCACCATGTGTAGCACTCTGTATAGTGCTGAAACAAATAAGTAAATGCTTGTTCCAGTCACCTTGGTAACCTCCGCCAGAGGAAGCTTCTCCTGTTGCTTGGTGCCCGGAACCCAGTGGAGAGTCCATCCATTAGAGGTGGAATAAAGTGCGCTCGCATATGCATCACTTCTGGGTGACGTGCGACTGCCAGGAGCTCATGGCCCAGGAAGCGTGGGTATCATGGGCAAGACAGACACAGGTTGATCCCGTGGCCTCAGTTTCTCTTGATCCTTTGTACTCTTTCTGTGGTGCAGGTTGGGGCGATGCCACTTCCTGATCTGGAGCTGCAGTTCTTAAGGAAGAGAAAGAGCCAAAGACAGTCTTCATTCTTGCCCCATGTCTCGAATGTGCAGAGCAGAGGTAGATGTGACTTGGGGCGTCACCATGCATCAAAGCAGGTGCTTCCATGTTGCCAAAGGGTCTAGCTGAAGAGTGATGGGGGGCAGCTCCCACCAATGCCTGGCAAATGGGCCTGGCATGGTGGAGGGGCTGGAGAGGTCGGAACGGGCGAAGACCTGCATCTCTACTCACTTTCCTCATGTGTTCAAGTTTGCCTAGTTCGATCCAGATGTCCCTGTAGTTTGCAGGTGGCAGCGAGCGCCAGGATGTGGCGTGGAGGCACTTTAAGACGAGCTCTCGTAAACAGCTCTTGGGCCCTGGGAGGCGCGCCAAATCACAGTTTTGTGTTGTCTGCAGAGATGCTTGCTGAAAAGCAAACAGCACATTAGTGGCCTTCTGAGTTCTTCTGCAAATGGACTGTGAAATTGTGGCTCGATGCTCTGACGCTATATCTTTTTGTCTCTTTGATGATGATTAAGAGAAACCTGACTGGAGCGTATGGGTGGATGGCGAAGGCGCGGGCAGAGGGGCAACGAAGGAAGAGCGACTGGAGGAGAGGAAGGAGAATGTGCCTACCCTGTAAACTGATGCTTCATTTGACCTTCAGGAAATTGGAATAGAGATCAGATGACTTAACGTTTACTCGGAAATTAACTGCCTCTGTTTGTTCCAGGCCCTGGAATTGATGAAAGAGCCAGGGGGTTGTGACCGGAGAATCACAATAAAGGGAAATGTCTCGAGCAATTATTAAGTATTTTTTAAAAAACCATCTCAACGCTAACTTGGCTTATGGAATGAATGAAATTAAAATGGTTTTTAAACATTATTTCCAAAGGCAGGGACATAAATTCAGGGTTGAGAACGCTCTGGGTTGTAAAGAAAATACTGTTTGTTTTTGTAACGCTAGTAATTGTGCATGAACGTGCATCCCACAGGTTAATTAAGGAAAAGTATGCCCATACGGTGGATCGAATGAGGGGCACATAGGAAAAGGGCATGGACAAGGTGTATTCTTTCTCTTTTGCAGTATTATTAAGCCAGGATGTGCAGAGAACAAGGGGACATTAATCCCCTGTGGAACTGAGATATTCTTTATTAAAATGAAGAGACGCCAGAGCTTTGTTTGCGGTTTCTTTTCTTGTCTAGACTGGACAATGTGAGATGAATAGGCAGCAAAACAACATTACTTGACAGAGTGACTGTAGAAGTTTCTCTTCACTGAAAATGCCGTGAATTTTGTGGGCTGCCTGTCCAGCCTCTCCGGGAGAGTCTTCTGTGCTGCTATGCCCACCCCGTGTCAATTTTTACTTACACAAGCTAACTCGATGGAGAACAGTAAAAGTATCCAGATAAGCAGCTACATTTCTGAGCCTCTCTCCTGGGTAGGAGTGATCATGGGACAGTCTTGGCCAGTGAAATAAAAGACTAGGTAGTGATATTTAAATCTCTTAAAAAGGATAGCTGGGTCATTTAACTTGTACTCCCCTTTTTGATTCTTCCTGTGGACATGATGGCTGGAGCTACAGTAAATACTTGGTGATAAATGACCAGGGAAACAACTGTAGACATCGTTTCTGGCCATTGCAAAGTGAAGCTTGTATGTTACTCCTGTACCACAGGTAACAGCAAACCCATCTTCCGTGGTGTAGGTGACTAACTTGGATGCTATGTTACATAGTGCTAAGCCAGCCCCTAGGAGAGACTTTTATTTATTAGAACACTATTTCACCTGTGAACTAGATTATTGTAGGCCAGAAGAAGTGCCACTTTCTTGAGAGCAACTGGCTTAGTCATGAGCACGTGGTGGCAGGTGATAAAATCATGGGCAGTGAGGTGTGGAAGGAAACATGCTTCCTTTACTCTTGAAAAGAGGCATACTGGAAAAATGGTAACTTGTGTTAGGCCTTGCTGAGGTGCAAATGTGGTGCTAGGGACTGCTGTGGCCATGAAGGGACCTAGCTTGGGGATAAGGCTGATGGCATAGTGGATACTGGAAAAGAATCAGCCCTTGCTGACATCACTAAGCTATCAAATAAAATCGAATGATCCTGGAGGATGTCTGTTTCGGGTTTCCAGCTTCTTTGTCTGTCTCTCTGTATATCTTGTTGTTGTTTGTTGGTTTTGCTTTGTTTTTGTTTAGACCAGGAGTTCACAATAGTTTCTCTGTATAGGGCATATAAACATTCTTTTGCTTTGTGGACATCTGAGTGGTTCATGGAAGTACTTTAGAACAAGCTCTCGTAAGCACCTCCCCACCCTGGAAGACTCCCCAAAACATATTGCCACTATGGTGTGACGCATGTCATAAATAACATGAGAACAAGCTGACTTGTTCCAATAAAACTACTTACGACAACAGCTGCTAGACAGGATTTGGTCCTTGAATGGTGGCTTACTGACCCTTGTTTTGGACAGTTGAGAGTTTCTACTATTAATTTATTCACATCATCTTTGCAATTTATGAGAGAATTAGATATTAGAATGCATACATTTCAAGGCCTCTTCTAGCTCAGAGACATGGGCAAAGACACAAGAAAAGACCAGGAAAGCAGGAAACAATGTAGAAGTGGGAATAATAAAAGAAGACTTAGAGAAGATTTGGGAGAAAAGCAGACTGGAAAGCTATACTCTCTCAGGTGTGTAGGGAAGAGGAGTCTAGGCCATAGGAGAAGGCTGTCAGAAGAAGAAAATCTCATAGAATATGGCTATTTTATTTTGAAAATTTCCATAATTTATTTGGCACATGAATAAAAAATTAGAAATATGTATAGTAAAAGTGCTTAATATCCCACTCTTAAGACATTAATCTTCTCTTGTAGATGGAAATATATACTTTAAAAATGCACACTATATATTTGCTGTTTGCATTTTCACTATGGGGTTCTGAACAGATTTACAAGTATACAGTGAAATTATTGTTCTGAAGGTTTCTTAGTAGCCCATTAGAAAAGATAGCCATATTTTTAACTAGTTCTTCTTTACTTTTTCAGTTTGGCTGTCCTCTCCTCTCCTTTTTTCTAGTTTATAACAATCCTGTAACACTCTACTTGCATCGGGAACTTCTGTACCACTCTTCCTGAACTCTCCTCATTTAGGATCATCACGCCAAGCAGCTGGTGAAGGGAAGTTTAAAAATGTTTCAGTTTAGCAATCAGACACATCATTTTTTATTCTGCTCAGGGTGAAATCCTAATGAGGTCATTTGTGAAACCTGGAATCTTCAGGGATTTCAGTAATGGCTCTGCTATTAGGCTTCGTCTTTCACTGTACTGCCCATTATATTCAGCGCTGACATTGTGGGGTCGGGCTGGCTGTTGATCCTCAGCCCTGATAGTAATGGGCTCTGGCTTTTCCTCCTTGCTTTCCTCCTCTACTCCCATCCCTACATCTAAATAGTGTCCAGATCATTTTAGGTGCAATTCAGCACATACTGTTTTAGTCTGACATTTTCTAGTCAATTTTGTGTCTGTCAATTACTATCCATTCATGTTCATTGCACTAAATGGAGCGGTAATACTGTGTCCTTTAGAAATGGATGATACAGTTACACTGTAGTTTATGTACTGTACTAGGAAAAGAATAGTAATATAAATAACCCAAATGTCACATATATTTAGGTTTCAAACAGAACCTGAGACCCAGAGAAGAGAAGAATCTCTCTAGTGATGCACAATTAAACAGAGATGAGGTCAAGAGAGATCCTGGGTTCTAGGGGCCCAGAACACACCAAGAGGAAAGTCTCCTTGGGACATTACTTATTAGTGTCTCAGGGTTGGGGCGGGGAGAGAAGTGGGGGGAATGAGGACAGGGCAGTAGGTGTAGTATACAAAGAAGGAGTGTCTTGGAAAAACCCAGAAATAGCAAATCTAATGTTAGAATGTTTTGTAGGTAAATGTGGTTTGACCTGACAAGATACCAATGTAGATGAAGCAAAAAATTTAGGTTACAAGGTAACATGTGGAGCAGATTCCATTTTTGTTAACAGCTTAACTTCATTAAGGCGCGTCTGCTTGTCTACGCAGCATTCACCTATGTGATGTTTCAAGGTGCTCCCAAGGGGTTAGTTTCATGTATTAGAAACTCAGATATTTTTGTTTTCTTCCTCATGATCAGGAGTATTTAAAAAAATTCTTTCATAATAAACTTTTATGTCTTAAAAGCTTACCTGTAAAATGGATAAGAGAAATTTGAACATTCTTTTAATGAAGAACATGCTCTTCTTTAAAAGTACCTTTCATAAGGTGACTTTACATGCAGTGATGATGATTTTTTTAAATTGAATTCTTTATTGGTACATTTTATATACAGCTCACAATCACACTCAACATTGAGGAATTTGTTCCACTGTATGACACGAGTTAATTCTCATTTTTAGCCATATCCCTACCCACCCTACACCCCCACCCCCTATACACATGTGCTTTCTTTTTATTTCTAAATGTTTATTCATTCCCATCATTACTTTCCCCTACAATGATGATATTTTTTTTTTTTTTTTGAGACAGGGTCTCACTTTGTAGTTCGGGCTGGCTCTGGGCTCACTATGTAGCCTAGGCAAGCTTCGAACTCAGCAATCCTCCTGCCTCTGCCTCCCGAGTGCTGGGATTACAGGCGTGAGCCACCATGCCCAGCTTTTTTTTTGTTTTTTGGTTTTTTTTGTAGTTCTCACTGTCCCTCACAGTTCTTGAGGGAAAAATCCAGAGGCTATGTTTAATGACTAGGTGGCTAGAAGTATTTTGTATTTTCTCTTTTGTTTGGGCTTTGAATGATTGAATGAATAAGGAACTTGGAATAACATCATCCAGATTTCACTGACATTAAAAGCAGCCAATGAAAGGGCATCACTGAAAGGGCAGCAAGCACAGCCAGCAGTGTAATTCTTAAGTCTTGTATGGGGTGGAGAGCAAGAGGTCAAATCCACAATGTTGCCTTTTCCTTTGTAGATCACACTTGAAGAGGAAGTAATCCTCATATGGCTGAGGTCACTAACTGTAGCCAGTTCTCAGATGTTTTGGGATATATGCAGAGACTATGGAATTGAAAATGCGGTTCTGACTTTGGTATTTTTTAGAAAGGCTAGTGAAGGCAAATGTATGAGGGTGTGAAGGCAAGAAGCTGCTAGAGAAAAGGCAAAAGGAAGATATTAAGAGAATGCTCAAGGACTGTAAAGGGGATTTAAAAAAAACGCTTTGTCATGGGCTATGAATGAGAACTAGATATTTGATAGAACTCAAGGAAGTTGAGTAAGTTTATTTTTTAAAATGAACTTTTAAAGTGTGACTAAAGGCGTGGTTAGAAGCAAGGACCATGGGAGAATCCGAGTGTCATCAGAAGTGTGATATGGTGCAGGTCACTAAAAGGAACTGGGAAATGGATTAGAGTATTGTTGTGAGTCTTTAGGAGGACAAGTGAATGTTTATTTTTCTCCATTCCACTCCTGAAGTGGCAGAGGGTTGCTATCAGTCATCCTCCGATAAGCCTACTTCACATTTTATACAAAAGCCATTCCCCTACTGTGGCCTTTCTACAGGGTTTTGCGTAGAGCGTCACCAACTCCTTCTCCTGTTCCTTTTCACCCTTAAGTGACTTCTTCCTGCAGGGTGAGGCCGAGTTTGTCCCCACTCTGGTGCACTGCTCGGCTGCTGCTCTGCGCGGAGGTCCCTGCTTGCTCGCCTCAGGCCTCTTGCTCAAGTTATAGTTTGTTCTTTTTTTTTTTTAATCCATTTGATGTTGTTTTATTTTTAATATGTAATAACTTCAAACCTAGTGGGAAATGGTAAGAATTTCCATGACACACTTGATCTGGTGCCCGTCACTTCTGAACATGTCTATAACCATCTCACAGAAGAATCTCTCTCTCAACCAATTCAGAAGTGTATCTTACCATCCTTTTCATTTTCAACAAAGCATTTATCATTACCTGGCCTGTAAAAATGTTTACCTTTAATTAGTCATCTTCAGCAATGTTAATTTTTCAAAAAATTTAGTTTATAACTGATGGAAAACATCAATGTGGACAGATGTTTTCATTTGGGGAAATGTGTTACATCTTTTTAAACATATCCTATAGTCTCCTCCCAAAATCTTTACTGCTTCACAAGTAAAATAAAACAACTCCATTACAAAAAAATAAATTTACTTTAAAAACATCTGTTCTGCTAGAATGTAAGCCTCAAAAGAGAACAGTCTCTCTGATGTTTAGACTAGTCCCCAACAAGTGATAGGTACTTGACATTATTTGTGGAATGCAAAACCCGGTGCCCTCCAAGATCTCTGTACCTTTATCCTAGGAAGATTTCTGCATCCACTTGGTCTCATGTAGGTAGTTTTCCTTCTAATGTCCAGTGAAACTGGTACTGAATGTAGAAACCAGCTAGATTTTAAGCTCCTCTGAGACAAGCACTACATCTTTTCTGTTTAGCATCTTCAGTGCTCTGTTAGGTGAGAGGAGCAATTTGCTGGTAAGTTAATGAATGAAAAACAATGAATAAATATTGTGCCACACACAATAAATTCTAAGGCGTATCCTTAGCACTTGAAAATCTCATCTTGGTGAGTAAGAGAGGAAAGTGGTAGGGGCACTTAAAGGGGTAGGAAACTTTGAGGCCTGTTTTGGGTCAAATTTAAAAAATAAATTACAGACACAAAAAATTGAAGTGGTTTGTAAGAGGAGTTGACTCAAACAGAATAACTGAAGTAATTTCTTGGATCAGAAATCTGAAATGTTGAATTTAGACGATTCTCATTTAGTCTACTCCACATTCCAACTTCTGTTAAATATAAAGACCATCATTTCTATTCAGCTTCCTTAGAGATATTGATTGAATATAAAACTCTTGCCCCAGGGAGAAAGAAAGAATATGGAAACTTAAGAGATTTCAAAAGACCTGTATTTGGAGTAGAAAAAGAAGAGAATATTAGCAAATATTCTCTTTGGTGTATATTTTCTTGCTTCCTCTGCACTTTATTGTATTTCTAGAAGTTTAAGATTTAGCTACTGCTGAGCATAGTAATGGCCCAGGGAAGTTATGGGTTCATTTCTCTTCTAAATTTTGACTTTGACTAGATAGCTTCCACACATGGAAATTCCTGTTACTCAATTTCCATGAGGAGTTAAAGGGTCTGGAGGCTTATCAACATGGTAGGAAGAAAGATATCCCATCTGCTAGGCCACACCCAGATATACGGTCTACTCTGAAACCTAAGATCAGATAATTCTGATTAAGATATGATGGCATGTGGCACCATGTTTATTAAAATCTGCTTTATGGACATGGTCCCCTGAGACACTCCATAAACAAAGGATTCTGTAAACTTTGTTTGGAAATGTCACTTATTTTTGGAGATTTGTGATTTATATTAGTGCAGAAAAGGCTTTGCAAAGAAAATTGTTATGATGAAGAAAATTGTTAAGATTTGCCAACTCAGTGGACTATGTAGCCTTTGTGTATGTGTGTGTGACTGTGTGTGTGCCCACACGCGCATGTGTGCCTGCTACTAACACTCAAGGAAATCATATCATAGAGGTAATAATATGGGTGTTGGAATGAGACAGATCTGGGTTTGAATTTTTTCTTGCTATTTACTGCTGTGTGACCTGGAATGGTAGGTTTAGCCTATCTGTACTTCACTCTCCTTTTGTGAATTGGGTACAACAGTATGTCCTATAAGAGTATTGTGAATATAAATAAGACAATGTATGTTTGAGTATCTAGCTTACAGAATGAAGTAAAAGGACTGGTGACCGGCTGGTTAATAATTATCTAAAAGATAGCATGCTAAACATATGTGAGATATAAGTCTGAGTAAGAAATTGCACCTTAAATCAAGGTACAGTACATGTCAGGTATTTAAAACATGCATTTATGGATCTCTGGTTCCCCACTGGACCAAGCAGCTAAGTTATAATGTTATCCTGGCCAGAGGTGGCAACCTTTTCTTGGAGCTCACTGGCTGGCCCTGGATGTGTTTGTGTTTTCATATCATAGCTTACTTCCTGCTAGAACTTGTTTCCAAACTCATGTCTAATTAACATTAAAACCAACTTTGTGCCAGGGGTGCTTCTGTGTGCCGTGATACCAGCATTCCCGTAAGTGAGGCAGAGGATTTCAAGTTCCAGCACAGTCTAGACAACTAGACTATAAAAAAATTTAAAAGGGGTGTAGCTCAGTGCGAAAGTCATGGGTTCAATCATTAGTAGCTCCAAAAACAAATCCACAAACAAAGAAACACATAAAAATCTGTTTGTTTCCCACGTTGAGTCTGCATGTATAGATTCTTGAACAGTTTTGCTCTTGGAGTCATTTCCAGTTTTCCTTGTAAACTAAATGCAGAAGAATGAAGGAAAATCTCCTGGGTGATCATCAAGGGTTCACAAAAGGGATATAAATTGAACGGCAGTAGGGGATCCTGTGTATAGAGCATCTAATGAATTTAAAATAGGTCCTGAACCTCCCTTTCCTCTTCCATAAGGGAAAAGAATACTCTTCCTAACTTTAGGGGAGAGCTTTCAAATGGTGGTTGTTAAGCAAAATTTATTGGAATACTTAGTGACTACTTGAAAAATGATTTTCAGATGGAAGGGTAAGTGTCCTGCCTTGCACCTTTGCCTTAGAGGCGTTTAAGGGCTAGTGTTTGTGTTCCTGTGCTGAGCAATGGCAGATCCTCACAACCATCTAGGAGATATCTGAGAAGATCTGTAAATTTTTCCAATGGTTTGAAGTGTGGAAAATTATTATTTATTCTTTGTGAAACCTCTTCAATTTTCCTTTATGTATATGTTTAGAAGTGTTTTATGAATCATTTAGAAGAGAGGAAAAAATGCTTCCCTGAGCCTTAGGCATTCAGCAGCCAGTCACTTCTACTAGCAGCGTAGTCTTTGAAGGCAAAAAAGATTTCACTCAGAAGACTTAAGGGACCTTGAAGGTAAAAGAAAGAAAATGTCAGCTCTGTGACTGCAGAGGGGCAATTTCCTATCCTAGGAAGTGACCTTGAAATGTTGAAAGTGCCTGGGACAGATGTGTGGCTCATTCTGGCTGGAGAACATGTGTGCATAGAAATGTACTGTCCTCTTGGGTTCAGCTGGCTGTCTAGTGTGGGAGCACTAATGTGTTTTAGTGGCTTTGCCTGCAGTAGGGTTAGCTGACTAAGAATGGCTGTTGCTTAGCCATTTTTGTCTTTAATTTTACAATATTATGTATGTATTTGATCTTTGGAGAGAAGATGTGATTGAAAAAAAACAATTAGGAGTGAGGTGAGGAAACAGACTACCTTTAAAAGTAGTCATTTATGGACCTCATGCCACTGTTCAATACTTGCAATTCATTTTTGCATTAACCTACAGAGCAGATCTATGACAGCTACTGGATATGACCATTTCACATTTACAGATGATATCCAATTTTCTGAGCTGTAGAAAGCTAAAGTGAATTGCCCACAGTCACAGAACTTGTAAGAAATGGGATGGAGTTTAAATAGAGGTGTGCTTGTTTTCCTTTTAATACATGTCGCGGTGCCTATACAACAATTTCTATCACTACCGAATGCTTCCACCATTCAAAGAAATGACTATCTTGGATTCAGCTCTTACAGCATGCTAAGCACTGTGTCACATTATCTCATTTCATCTGACAGCCATTGTGGTGCATTCATCCCTTGGTGTCTGCAAACCCTACACCTATTACCAAAAATTTGGGTGCTCAGGTCCTTAGTATGGAACTGCACAGTATTTGGATATTGTCTATGACTCTTCTTATGTACTTTAAATCATCTCTAGATTACTTATAATACCCAATGCAATATAAATACTGTGCAAATAGTTTTTATACTGTATTATTTAGGGAATAATGGTGAGAAAAAAGGGTAGGACAATATCTTAGTTATTGGAAATATCTGTTCATGCACTCATCACTTTTTCAAAAAGTGCTTACTGTATTCTGGGTCTTTGAGTGAGAGCAGTGGCAGGGTTTTGTCCTCAAGGCAAGCACTGATACTAAATTTTAGCAGCCTCCATGAATAAAATGCACTATTGTGAAGAATGCCCTCCCACCTGCAAGCAATAACCCTTGAGTATGCAGAAAAATCACTGGAGGCATGAATATATGAAACCATTTCTGGTACTTGTATGAAATGCTTGTGCCCATGGAGGCAGTACTTAAAGAAATATTTAAGACCTAGAACACAGATCTATTTTGCGTCATAGGAATGTCAGTTCTGATCTTTCCTAGGAGTGGTGTCCTTAGGGACATGAGAGCTGTATCCACCCCCATATCCTCTTTGCTCTGTCCTAGTCTCCCTACACATTTCAGGTCCTATCCCTAGTGTGTCTCAAGTTTGAAGTGGACACTTGGGGTTTGACTCGGATGTTCCAGTCTTTCTTTCCAGATGTAGTCTCCTAAAAGATCAAAAAAACATCCTTAAGGAAGCTAAATATGGATCAGTTTGGCTGGTACTGGGGGACTCAGAAAGGACCCCTGACTGTCAGACATAAACATGCTGTCACACTGATGAACTTTTGAGCTTTTGGAAGATAGGAGAGATTCTAAGCCACAGTAGTTAACTCCTTGGGAAGGGCTTGGAGGAAAGTGGAGGTCATGGAGAGACTATCAGGGGACATTGTGGGGGTGGGAAGCAGCCCTTCTCTTCAATGTTGGAGGGTATTCGGTGGGCCCTTTATGGGACCAGGACTGGAAACCTAGAAACTCTAGAAGGAGGCTTCAGCCAATGACACCACCACGTGCAGGGTCCCTTCATAGTAACATAATGCAATTTCTCCTTAGTGTGTGGATCCATGTTTTTTGAAAGAGAAATCTAGTCTTAGGGCAGTATGTTCTGGGCACCTCGCATTTGTACTCACATTTCTCCTATTACTAAGCTTTTACTTATATTCGAATTACTACCAGCTAGTGGAGCCAAAGATCCACACACAAGCCTCTGAAGGCAAGGGACTGCTTTTCCTTCTTGTCTAGGACAGACAAGAACTAACAAAGGGTCACTGAGGATTCCTGCATGTGAATATGGAGGTTTTAATGAACCCTATTTAATAAAGGAAGGATATTAGTCTGGAAATATTATTGTCTATTTTTACTGAATAGGTTAACTTATTTATTTTGGCTTTTAAAAACAAACTTCAAAGACAGAGCTGGGTTTTACCTGTAATTGCGTTTGAAGGCAGGTGAAAGTCACAGCAGTAGGATATAATGTTCTCCCTACGGGATCATTTGAGTGACGCTCGCTTAGGAGTAGTGTGCAGTGCAGGCTTCCAGGAAAGAGCAGCAGTTTTATCTTCTCCTTGTTTGCAGGCTGCTCATTTGAGAGAAGTGACTGACAGTCCGCTTGCTACTGAGAAGTAATTGCCCACAGACATGGGATTCTAGGGAAGAGCTCAAGCCTATAATTTCTCTCTGTTCTCCAAATTCTGTTTCAGCAGGAAGGATGAGGATCTGTCTATCTTGCTTATTACATGAGCAAGTCTCAATGGGTTGTGTTGTATTCGGTGGAGAGAGCAGATCCTGGCTGGATGAGGTCAGAGAGGGTGGTTTACAAAGGTTGGGGTTTGCTTCTGTGAGATACAGGTAGAACCTCCAGGTTGAGCTGATGGACTGCATAATTACAGTTCTAGCTTACAGTCTTGCCAGTTTTATGTGTACTGCAAGGCAAAAATTGTGGAGAGCTGCGATGTGCCGCGCCTTAAAGATGACGCCGGTTTCCGCCTTCCGCCAGTCTGCTGGCGAGCGCTCTCCGTGGTAAACAAGTCCTTATTTGGCTGTGCCTGATCCAGAGGCCTGTTTCCGCATTAGAGTAGCCTACCTGCTTTGCCCACGTGGCTCACTGAGATTGGCTGGCTAGGAGTACTTAAGTCTGTGGGAGGGTCTCCCCGGGGTCAGAAGATGTTTCAAGGTTCCTGAATAAACTGCTTGAGGAAGAACTCTCACGGGGTCGTGTCTTCCTTGCTGGTTGAGGCGGACGCGACAAAAAATGTTCTTCGTCTTGGTACCACTGTGTTTCACACCAGGTTTTTGAGAGTTTGGGTACTTGTTTCTTGGGAGCACATCCTTTATCTTCTGGTTTAAGCATCTCTGGAATGTCCTACATTTCTTTGGTCTCAGTAGTTATTATAATTAATGCCTGTTTTTCAAGTTAAACTCTTATCCTTAAAACTCAGTGTGATTAGTGGTTGAACTTG
>PVIC010029033.1:0-22781 GCA_004025085.1 Thryonomys swinderianus
AATGTGCTGGACTATATGTCCCATATTGTACTCAGCTTTCCTTAACTTTAGCAATCATCAAACATTATAATGGTGATCTGTACATTTTCTTCTGCCATCTTTAACAGAATAATAAAACAACTATCTTATCTTGACAGATCGTTAGCAAATATAGTCAAATAACTTACAAAAATTATCTTGCTTTTTCAATGTAAAAATGTTAAGAATTTTATATGTGGAATATTGAAAGAATAGAAGTATAAAGTCTCCCTCATATGAAGTACTGAGCAGTAATAATAATATTTTTTGAATAATGTGTTGAAATAAAAATGTGTATTTATTTCAATGATGTTAAACTGTACATGATAGAAAAACATGACCCAGTCAATGAAATGACACAATATACATAAGCTGAATTGATTTTTTGTATAACCCATCCCATCCTTAATGACTGAATGTCGCTCATACAATCTGTTCAGAACTCTGTCTCTTAGCCTCCTACTCTGTTCTGACTCACACACCTTTTCATACTTTGCTGCAGAGATCTGAGCTTCACTGAAATGGACAGTTTTATCCTATTCATTCAAAGTTTGCTTCAATGTGTTCTTGAAGGATTTCTTCCAACCTCTGTTTTATAAGTTCTTATTTTCAATTCTTCATAAACACGTTGCTTTGGAATCTTTTTTGTCATCAATTTCCCTCATTTGAGCAGCGGTGCAGAACAAAATAACACAAGATGACTCAGATGTTTAGCACTTCTGAAACACATTCTTTGAAAATTTGTCAAGGTGTGTTGTCAAAAAATGTTTTCTGTTTATGGATAAAATGCTTACTTAACAATGAAACTGAACTGTTCCAGATCATGCAGAAACTGCAAATTGAAAAGCATTATCATTGTATCATTATCATCATCATCATTTATATTTGTGGACCACGTTATAAAATTACTATTTTAAAAATTAGTAATGAAAAAGTTTTCAAGTGAAAGTTATTTGCTTAGTGCCAGTGAGCTACAAAGGATCAAATCTGGGTAGGAAAACAGGACCTTAGATTGAAACATAATCACATCACTATGTGTTACCTATTTCTGGTTTCACTTCTTTTTTTTTTTTTTTTTTTTTTGAGACAGGGTCTCGCTTTGTAGTCCAGGCTGACCCTGAGCTCACTATGTAGTCCAGGCAAGCCTTGAACTCAGCAATCCTCCTGCCTCTGCTTCCTGAGTGCTGGGATTACAGGCGTGAGCCACCACAGCTGGCCTCAGGTTTCACTTTTATGATCAGTTAATATTATTTTGTTTTAAAAGGTTTTGTGTGAATAAACAAAATATGTGAATAAATAATAATTGAAATCCATGGAATTGAGGTTGCACTTAACCTAAGCAAATTATAGGATATGCCAACTGAAATGAAGTATTAGGAATTTTAGTGTTTTTTATGTAAATATGGGCTAATTCATAAGAGAAAATGATAAAGATAAATGTTCTAGATCATTTTCAAGTTCTATGAGTATACTATGAATACAGTGTTATACTTTTATATATAAAATTATTGTAGTTTTCAGGAACTGTGAACTTATGAAATGCAACATACATGAATGGGTTTGGGAACATATTCTTAGTCATTATTGCATTAGATTGAGGCGTGCAGAAATAGATGTAAGGGCTGAAACATGTTTTTCTGAAGGAAGTGGAGAGAAAGGACATTTTTAATGAATCTGGTTTCCTAATAGCCAATTGCATACACATAATAGTTAAGTGCATACTAAATACAGCTGGTAATATATGACATTTTTGTAGAGTACAGTTTATATAAATGATTTAAATGTGGAAAAAAGACAAAGAGAAGAAGTTACAAAAGAACAGAGAGAAGCAGCATATGAATGCGGTTAAATAGCTAGAAGCAAGAATAATACTAAATGAAGAAGTTCAGGCTTCCAAAGGTAAATTGGCAGCTCAGGATGCTACAGTTAAAGATACAATTCAGCAGACGTAGCTCTAAGGATGCATCAGACCAGTAGGAAACATGAAGGGTCACACTGAGAAAAGGAAGCAATGGTAAAGAAGCACTGATGAGGTAAGAATAAATCCTTAGACCTTCGGAAGGAAAAATATATACTCCAGAGAAAGCTAAGAGATGCAAAGAAAGAACTGGGGGGAGAAAAAAAACTAACAAAATGAAGCTATTTTATCAAGAGAAACGATGGTTGCCGCTGCTGTACGAAACAGAAGAATGTGAAATGACAACTCATCAGAGAAATGGACAAACTAACGGAAGATACCAACTCTCACATAATTAAAGGGGATGCAAAACAAATTACAGCTGAAATGGATACATAAGGATCTCGCTGAACTGCTTGCTCCCTTGGGCTCAAGCGTGTGAGTCTCCTGCCTTGGGCTCCTATGTTGTTGTAATTATAAGCATGGGCACTGTACCTGGCAGCCTACTTGTGTGTGTGTGTGTGTGTGTGTGTGTGTGTGTGTGTAATTCTACGGTCATTATGCAAGAAAATATTTTAATGAAGATCAACAAAATGAAAAGTTATTTATAATTATAAAAGGTAATAACGGATGCCATAAATTTAAATAGTAATTTAGCTGCTACTTAAAGTAATAAAAATCTACAATTAAAAAAATGTTTCATTTCTACTGCTAGGCCCTCCTAGATCATTGAAAACAAAGTTCATGTTATTAACTATTTGTTTCTTTTCCGTAAGTGTCTTTGTTGTCCATGACTTGTATTCTAACATTTTGGCCATCCTTTTAAGATTATGGTGCATGGTGTTTTAACTAATGTTATTTTTAAATTAATTTGTTATGAAATTTGCCTTATCTTTTTGTAGAAGTAAGAATATTCTAAAAACACATTTTCTTTAATATTTAATTGTAGCATATTGAAATAAAAATAAATATAACTAATGGATAATTTGAAAAAAATGGACATTTATATAGTATGTCCATATTGTATACATGCTCAATGTATTTAATGAATTACAAAGAGTTTTTTACACATGTTTAGTCTGTTGATGATATTATAACAAAATACCATCAGGTGAATAATGTACTGACAACTGTAATTTATTTCTCACAGGTGAAGTGTTTTGGAGGAATAAGAACAAGGCTTGATTCTTCATAGGGTGAGAATTTCACTTCCTAAATCCTTAACAGAAGAGATAAAGTGCTCCTAGAGCTGATAGTCTTATCTTAGTTTCCTTCCTTCCTTCCTTCCTTCCTTCCTTCCTTCCTTCCTTCCTTCCTTCCTTCCTTCCTTCCTTCCTCTCTTTTTTTTTCTTTCTTTCTCTTTCATTTCTTTTTCATTCTTTTTGTAAGATATTGACAACTCAGAGTTTCATGTGTGGTAAATAAACAGCCTACTACTGAAAAACATAATTATATATTTTTGGCACAGGGTTTGTTTTACACAGGATTTAACTCTAACAGGCCATTTAACCAGGCCAGCCTGGAATTTGCCATATTCGTGGTTCAGCCTTCAGGAGAGCAGGAGTCACCAGCACACTCAACTGCTCCAGGCTCCAGAACTTAGAAGACCATCAGTTCCCTTGCTGAGAGGTCTGAGTTCCTTAATCATTTCCAAAACATCCTTCCTCCAAATACTGTCACTTGGGAGGTTAGTGATGCAATATGTAAGCACTGATGAAAAAATGACCACCTGATCTTCGCAGGTGTGAACTTGTCTCTCAGTTTTTCAGAGACAATTTTAGAATGTAAGGAGACTTCATGGAAAAGAGGAAAACCAGGCTGAGCACTAATAATTTATTTATTTCCCCTGTATTTTCAGATACATATTCAACGAGGATCTAGAAACACTAAGTAGTGCTCGCTTCGGCAGCACATATACTTAAAATAGAAACACTAAGTAAATTTGTTCAACCCATACTTTTTGACCATGAATTTATACTTCATAGTATAGTTCTATGAACATAAAGTTTGGCACTAGGTATTCTACTTTTAACTATATATAGACAAATGTTTGTTTTCATATATGAAAGGACTAAAATCCTAAATCCTTGTCCTTTACTGTCCTTTCCTGTTCTTTCATATATAAAATAGGACTAAAATCCTAAAAATAGAACTCAGTGTATGCTGCCCTTGTATATCCTGTCTCAATTTTATGTGGAAAATATAAACACAAGACATAACTATAAGAAAATGCAAAATGCTATAAGAAAATAACTATAAGAAAATGCTCCCAGAGGCACCTGCTGCTCCCAAATATATATATATATATATTTCTATCCTTTTACATAACTTCTTTAAATATCAAAATACTATTAAAATGTGTGGTGTGTCATTTTGTGATAACTCAAATAATTCCAATGGACAAATATGTAACAAGTAAAATTTATAGCATTGTGAATTATGGCTTATTGTCTGTCCAGTTTCAAAAGTTGTTTGGTACAAACTAGTATAATTTTCAAATAACTGATAAGCAAAGCCAAAAACCACAGGTAAACTAATATCTATGAAGGCATATTATGTTGCTGGATGAGGTAAATTAGATGAATAATAAGTGGAAGAATAATAGCAGGAAAGTGAGTGTGAAGTTTATGAACAAAATAAAAAGATGCATTTTAAAGCAAATTTTCAGGTTGGAAAAAAATATACACATCTGTGTGTGTGTGTGTGCAGTGCATTCATGCATGTAATACTCTTCATGTTTACACATATCTACTATTTCAAACTGCCGTAATTCTTCTCTGAGGAGAAATTAAAAATTTAAATACATGTTTATACAAAAAGACTAAAAGATCAGTATATTTTCACAAGAATAACAAATATAAAATAGAAATCTCTACTTAGCAGAAAGTATACAATATATCTTGGTTTTTTATTTTTTGAGGCATTTAATCAAATATGACTACTTAGTTAAATACACATGCAAAGGTAACTGCTATTTGTCATGTAAATTTAATGGAAATAATTTTAAGTAAAATATTTTACATGAAACACCTTACTTTTCATTCATTTCATTCATTTTCTTCTGACCATATATTTTGTGGAACTTTACATTTAACTATGTATTTTGAAAACAGATGTGCAGATGTACAGTTGTAGGAATGATTTCAAAAATTATGTGCATTCTCAAGAAAATAATAAATTTTGGAAATCTCTGAGCAACCTTGTGTCAAGAGACCCCTTCCTTTCATAGAAACAATGGCCCTGAATGGTTCTAATCTCGAAGTGAACTCTGTGTATACAGAGTAAAGTAGAGCACATGGCCTTATATACATGTTGAAATTACCATTTTTAAATAGATGATTGGCTAAAATGTTAAAAAACAAAACAAAACAAAAAATCAAAGTACCTCTACAGAGCAGTGGAGTGGCGTCCCAGCTCACATCTTTGGTGATCAGCCAGAAGTGTCAGGCATTTCTGATTCATTACAAATATTGGGAGCAGAACCTCCAGAAAAGGAAGTACATCTTTGCTAGCTGTACCCCAGCGGGTACTGGTAGATAGGGGTAAAATATTTACTTTCAAAAAAATAAGCAAATCCACTTTGCTAATATTATATACATTTTCTTTCCATTACTATTTCCCAAGATTCTTTCCAAATCAAACGATAATTTTTTTCTTGTCATTGGTACACTGTGAATCATGACAATGAATTACAGAGATGAATATTTAAAAGAAGGAAACTAGTTTTGGAGGAGCACAGAATATTTATTTACATTTACATCTAAACTCACCTTTTAATCATGTTTTGCACTGAAACATTAATTATTTACTTTTCTTATGTCTATATTAATAAGCTTGGTCTTGATTAATTTGCAGATAAATCAGTAAGAAAGGAGGAGGTGCATTCTTTGTACTTCAAAACCTTGTGTAATAAATGTCAGGTATACACAAAGAGATTATTCTATTTTGTAGTAAACTGTATTAAAATGCAAATATACACATATTCATATCACTATGCTATTTCATTTTTCAAAGAAATGTATTGGTAGTCATTATCTCATTTCACACCTAAATTTAGAAACAGTTATCTTACATTTTTTAATTTAATATTCCTAAATTTATAGTATATAAATTGATCTTACAAACACTGAAATGAAATCTGTTCCAACGGTCCAGGATAGGTAAGGCCTATGTTTTCCAATTTCTGACACCACCCCAGGTTATTTCATAGCTGATCCTTCCACGGAGTACATTGACTAACCAGGTTTTAGCAGAATATTCCGATGTGGATGCAAATGTACATTACCTAATTATCCCACTGGCTTTGCATATGTTTAGATGATACTAAAAACAGTCAGAGTCCGGTCTAATTTCTTATAACAGCATAAAGCTTCATGCATGTATTCAGATACTGCTCACCTGGGTACATTTTTGGCCTTACATAATGTACAGTACAGAAATTGGTACAGAAAATAATCATTCATCAATATGTTAGATCCAGACCACCTTGGAAGAGGAGTCAGAGAAGATCATTACAAAGTGAAAGTGATTTATTATAGATATTGCTAGAAGAAGCAGTAGTTAACCACTCCAGTGCAGCTGAGGCACTTCTGCATGCAGGCCAACAGTCTGCTTCTTACCGACTGGCATTCCTGTTCCATTTCTCTTTTCTACTTTTCTTGGAAAATCCCTGAATGATTTGTTATTTAGAAAAGGGAAGTCATTAAGGTAGGTCTGTATAATGAGAATCCATCCAAGGTTTGTAAGAGGTTTCCACAGGATAATGGTTTGGCTGCTTAATAAGGTTCAGATTTTTTTTTTCTTTTATAGGGCTCTTCTTTCTAAGCTAACTTTTCTTAAGGATCCCTCTTCTGTCTACAAATATTTATGAGTTTACTAAGAGAGGGAGCCTTTTGGAATTAGCAGTTATTTCCTAAAAAAATAGTGCTTATTTTCAAAATCAACAATATGCTTATCATTAGTTTATTTGAAATTCTGCAAAAATGATTTAATTGTACACCATTTAAAAATTATTTTGGCAGTGCCGGAGGGTTAGCTCAGTGGTTCTGGCGCCTGCTTCGCAAGTGTAAGGCCCTGAGTTCAATCTCCGGTAATCACATACAATGCTGAGCATGGTGACTCACGCCCACCAGCCATCAATACCACATACCACAGTGCTGGGCGTGGTGGCTCACGCCTGTCATCCCAGCACTCGGGAGGCAGAGACAGGAAGATTGCTGAGTTCGAGGCTTGCCTGGGCTACATAGTGAGCTCAGAGCCAGCTTGAACTACAAAGCGAGACTCTGTCTCAAAAAAGAAAACATATATTTTGGCAGTTTCAAGATTGACAATATAAACTAATTGAAGCAGATTTTATACCAGTGAACTCAATAAAGGAGGTGGGGAGGCCTGTCTTGTCTCTTGTGTGTTTTGGTGCTTTGTGGACACGAGGAACTCTTTCTCCTCTACAATGTCTGTCTGCCATGCCAGTCCGCCTTGGAGTCAGCCAATTATAGACTGAAACCTCTACAAAACCATAAGCTAAACAAGTATTTTCTCCTTAACTTTGGGTATGAGGGATTTGGTCTCAGCAAGTAAAGTAAGACAATGCTCCATAACTCAATATTCCTATGATCAGGTTAATGCGATCCATTGCACACATTTTATAATATTTGGTTAAAACCACTTTCCTGTTGTTTCCTATAATCAGAAATAGAACTGAAGTATATTTTTGATGCAGTAGGATGTTTTACCCTGATGTAGAGAAATACATTTATCAACATGTTCAATTTATGAATGTTTCCCAACAACCATCTTCCAACTACTCTAGAGGTTAAAGTGTAGTACATAAATGAAGTGATCATTCATTCCAATAAACGTGGGATACATTATCCTAATGGATGGATGGAAAAAAATCAATAAATGATCACGAATACTTTCTCAACATCATTAAAACAGTGAAATTTTCATGGTTTGTTAAAAAAGAACCATTTTAATCCCAAAAACACAGAAAATTTTACGTTCAGAGACTATCATTTAGTCCAGAGTAATTCTTTTCTATTTGACTATTATTATTTGCATTCTATGAGTACTATACTTCAAAGAAAGTTTGCCTTCAATTAAAAACTTCAAATTTTAAGTACACAGAAATATATATGAATATAAATATATATTTCATATGCGTTATGCTTTCTAAAAGTTACTGGACTTCACTCATTTTTCTGAAAGATAGCAAAGTATATAGTTGCATCAAAATGTTCCCAATATGTTTAGCATAATAATAGTTTCCTGATTATGTCCACATGTTATTGTTAAGAACCTGGGAGTAAACTCCTTGACATGCAAAACTGGATATTTTAGATATAATTTAGTTAGTAATTTTGATAAGAAGAAAAATTCTTATTATATAGATGAACCTAGGAGTCTCACAAAGAGCCTCATAGCAGGGGGCCAGTAGAGTTTCGGTCAGAATTGTAAGGAGGAATAAGAGACACTGCTTAGTTCTAACAGTGGTAAAGTTGGTCCATAAGGCCCAAAGTAGAGCCAAAATATAGAAGCCAGAAAAGGCAAAGCAATGTAGTCTTCTGTTTCCAGGGAGAAACAGTACAGTTGCATAATGACTACATGTCACTGTAACTTATTTCAGCCATCTCAACTTCAGAAATAAAGTTTGGGTTAAGATCTTCATGAGTCGTAAATTGTTTCTGCAGCAATAGTAATCTCATATACTACGAGCAATTCTTGAAGAAGAAAATGTACTCGTTTAATACACTGATTCATTTATTATATTATTGTTTTATACAATATAATCTTGTGTACGTTTGGGTCTTCATATGGACATCTATTTGTTTCTGTAGTGACTTCGTTTTACTTATTTTTCTGTGTCTTGTTGCAACAGAGACTTCTGACATCTTACTTGAATCTTTTTAATCCACAGCTGATTGCAGTTAGAGCTAGTAAAAAATCCGTAGTGAAGTCAGGCCCAGGTTTTATCGCCACTGTCTTCTGCGTAAGTGCCCATTGCTCGTCTTTTCTCTCTGGAGAAGACTTTTCTTCATCTCTAGTGCATTCTCAAACAAATTAGTGTTAACCCTCCTCCAAAAACACCCACTGCTCCTGGCAACCATGAAGAATAAAGCTCAGGATCCAGAGAACAAATGTCTCATGTACTAATATTTCAAGAGGCTGCTTCTTTGTTTCATCCCTAATTCTCCAACATGGAAACAAATAGCTCCTGCATCCTGTGACAATGAACTTTACCCGGTCTCCTTGCTTGTTTTGGCTTTTAACATTATTTTATCATCTCCCCATATGCAAACTTTACTTCCCAGGAACATCTCTAATATCTTACCCTATTCTCAGCTTTCAGGGAATCAGAAGTCCCACAAGAGGACAACTTTAAGAGTCATCAACACAGTAGTCAATCAAATGTTTCTTAGGTGATTTACATTTGAAATGCAACTGATTAATGAGAAGGACTTAAAATACACTTTAAGAATTGTCTTGATTTTGTTTAGTACTTTAAATTATCTTCCATGGTGATGTTTTATTTTTCCTTCTGCATATATGTATTTAAAGTGAGCTGAAAGTGTCATTAGCATGCTGTTAAAATTTGTGAATATGCTCACAATGGAAGATATTTCTGAAATCTGGGTGATTACTCAGTTCTTAGGAGTTATTTTTAGATAGATATGTTATTAATTTCATTTAAAATAAAGAATCAAATGTGCAGTGATACAGGGCATATTCTGAAGGTCAGTTTCTCTTATGCCTTCCTGCAACTAAAAGAAAACAAAGCTATCCAGGATAAAAATAAAAGTTATATTATCAGATACAATGAATAATCTTTTTCATATTTTAAATAGAAGTAAATTGACACTATTTTAGGAAAATTAACAAATTTAACATCTCTCTGGGCTCTGGTGTCTAATATACCATTGATCAAAATACTTTTATTTAAGAATTTATAGTTTATAATTTCATTTACTATATTTAAAAATGATGCATTTGGTAAAATTTGTATTTATCAGTATGGGAGATGCAGCTTGGGTAATTTGGAATATTAACTGATGCTCTTGGCATCAGTGAATGGAGATTCTTTTTTCTTTTTTCTTCTTCCATAACTATTTCAAATATAATATTAGAAAGTCTATTTTTACCTTTTGTGTGTTTCTTTATGGATTTTGAAGTTTAACATGCAGTTCTTATGAACAAGCAAGTGTAAAAATTATATCAAAGTATGAAAGAATGGATAGCCATAAAATCACAATTAATTTTGTAAAAAAATAAAATATTTTATAGAACAAAGAAATTTACAGCAATCCTACTGTCAGATGGAAAATTAGAGAAGTGCACTTCTAAGCAATGAAAATGCTATTCAAACTTAAAAGCAGTAAGAATGTACATATATATTTATAAACACACACATATATATGTACACACATACACCTGTTCACACACATCTGACAATATGTTCATATTGTCTCTCCTTTTTGTATCTCTGCGTCCTCTCCTTCTCTCCCAAGAGCACCAACCCCTGGATTTAGTTCCCCATAAATGGAGGAAGGTTTTACCTGAAGTTTTTTAGTTAACCGTGTGTGCAAATATCCTGTTTCTAAATAAAATCACTTTCTGAGGTGAAGCATCTACTGTTCGGGGAACATCAAGTATCGCCAGCAGCCTCAGCAGCGTGGAGAGAGGCATGGGAGATTTCTCCTCCAGTCTGTAGAAGGAATCGACATGACCAGCATTTTGGCTCTGGACTTCCGGTCTTCTAAGCTAGTTGTAAGCTGTTCAGTTTGTGCAGATCATAGGAAGCAAATAGACTTGGTGGTAAGGTTACTGGGGAGAGAGGCTATTTTAGAACTGCCTGGAGTGCTGAGCACATTGTTAATAAGTAATGAATCTATTCTGATGAAAAAAGAATATATTATGATAGAAGGATTTATGTTATGTTGTTATATTAGATGAGTACATATTATACAGAAGGATATAGATGTACATATATGTGTATCTTTCTAAAAAGCTAAGACTGCTCATGGACACCTAAGTTGAAATATGCAAAATAGAGTATAATGAAGGAATATATTTTAAAAACTCAAAATTACCCAAAAAAGATAAAATAATTTTTAAAAACATATGAATATGAAGTTAGCCTTAAAATGAAGATAAGAATGAAGATATTTTCAGAGAAACAGAAGCTGAGAAATTGACAGTTGTTCTTAGAATGAGTTTGTGTGAATGCTATCTGTGACATATCAACTTGTCACCTTGGAAGGATGAACAACTGTCCGGGGTGAGCAAGGCGCATCTGTGGGCATGCCTGCGTGGGCCACAGATACATGAGCTTGGACACAGTGTATGGCCCCTGACCCCTTCTTCTGTGCGTGGTTCCACTGGTCCGCCTCCCAGCCTCTGTGAACTAACCTCTTCGCTCTGTCATGGTTCCCAGCATGCTCTGCTGCCTGATAGCCAGGGATTCATGAACAGAGAACAGGAACAAAGTGGTCCCTCTTCTTCTTGGACTTAGGTGCAGAGTACTGTGTCCCAGGGGCAGAAAAACTAATGTGATCAGCAGGACCGGAGAGGCAGGGTGGGTGGGCTGGCCAGTCCGTTTGTGACGCTCCTCCGAATCCTTCCTTTGTTCTGCTTCCTGAGCCGCAGGAACCAGGCGCCTTTTCCCTATCTTGCTGCTTTCATGACGTCTCCGCCTCTACTGCGTTCAGAAGTGAACCGTGGGTGTTGCGTCTCCGGAACAAGAAACCTGACTACAACCGATAAAGGAAATTCTTTCGGTCGTGCTAAAAATAATCATCAGTGCAGGCAAAGACACCAAGGAGAGATGGAAAATATAAGTGTGGGTGAATTTCAAGGTAGTAGAAATAGAATACCAAGGAGCTTGTGAACAGGTGAAATATATGAGAATCTCTCACAAATAAAAAAGGGATTGTGCAGGGCGCATTGCAGTATTAGGGGTTTACATACCACGTGAGAAATGTTAGAAGCTATTACGTTCACTTTTTCCTCTAATACTTATAAATTGGTGCTTTTGTTTATGTTGACTATTATAAGAAAACAATAAAAGGATGGTATATAAAAAGTATTGTTTTCTAAGAAACTGTATTTTTAATTGAATTTTTTATTGGTACATTTTATATACAGCTCACAATCACACTCAACATTTGGGAGTTTGTACCAGTATGTGACAGAAGTTCAATCTCGTTTTTACCCATGTTGTTACCCACCCACAGCCTCCCACCCCTTGAAACTGTATTTCTAAAAGAAAGTCCAAGGTCAACAAATCTGCAGGCTTGATGTGTGTTATCCATTGAAATCCTGGCTTATCAGAATTTTTTTTTTTTAATCTCGTATGGCAGGGGATGTTTCCCAGGACCCTCAGGGGAACGCTGAACTCATTTTTGCGAGCTCTGCCCTCACCACCAAATAACTTTCTCAAGACTGAGCTTTTTAGAACTCTGAATTTTAGAGAGACATCATTTCATTGTGTAGCCCAGGCTGGCTTTGAACTCTCAGGCCTTCTGCCTCTGCCTCTAGGCTATTCAGAATGATATGAGTGTCCTGCTATGCCTGTCTATGGTGTAAGATTCCAACGTCTGAATTTTGTGAGAACACAAGGTTTCTATTCGTATCATCTCTTAGTACTATGGTTCTCCTACATTTCACATATTAAAATACCAAGTTATACCTGTTTCTACAGTTTCCTAACCATTTCCTTTCATTCATGTGTTTTTTCCCCCAGAATATTATCATAAGCTGCATTGCTTCCTAATTATAGCAATTTTATTGGTATCTATAGTCTTAAATTTATACATTTAACGTTTTTTGTTATAAATTCTTATTTCATTTCCATCTGCATTTTACTTCTCTCTACATTTTATTTCTGCAGCTGAGCAGTCTCACAATGGAACCTTTTCTCTATTTTTTTTTATATATGTAGCATTTATTCTGGGTCAAGCATTCATATAAAAATATAAAAGTTCATCCCCAGGAGCGGATGAACATCATTTATTTTTCTAGGTTAATTCTGGTTATTGGGTGGCAGATGCTGTTGTACTATGGGTGTAACTCCTATGCGCAAAGGTATCTGAGTCAGAGCAAAGCCCAGTGTATTTCTAACTCATCACAAATTCTTTCAGAAAAAGTAGCCAGTGAGAGTCCATTCATTCTTACTGTTTACTTGGAATGTTTCAGAGGCGGGTCCAGGTCTGGGAGTGCTTTGGTTGTCTTGCTCCGTGCTGGCAGTTAGATCCCCTCCCCTCCCTCCCCTGTCCCCCCTTCTTCTGCCCTCTCCTCCCCTCCCCTTTTTTTCTCTTCCCTACCATTGGCTGCCAAGATTTGGTATGAAAGCTGGAAGGTGTTTGAGCCTTGATTATTGTTTTCTACTTCACTTATTAGAACAAAAATTTACATTTATAGCTAATTTAGCTTTCATAAGAGGTAATTTGTTTCTGTCCTTTCCTCTCTCACCTGGTTGATTAGAAGTATGGTTAGGAATAAAACCTGTGAACATATGGTTTAAAATGCATAATATTTTTTGTCTGGTTACTTGATTTATATCCATTTATAGATCTATGTACAAATGTTTGTTTCCATGAAAGTTATTTTAATAAGTAATTTCATTTTCTCATTTATTTGTTTATTCATCCATCCATCCATCAAACCATCCATCCATCCATCCATCCATCCATCCATCCATCCATCCATCCATTCACTCATTTATTTTGCAGTACTGGGGATTGGACTCATGACCTTGAGTTTTCCAGGCAGGTAGCGGTGCCACTGAGCTAAGTCCCCAGCCCCAGTAAGTAAGTATAGAAAGGCCAGGGGGACCTGGGCATTTAGGTCAGTGGTGCCATGCCTGCCCCCCAAACACAAGGTCCTAATTTTGATACACAGTACAGAAAAAAAGAAAAAAAAGGCTCTGCACAGAACATTAAAATGTTATTAATCTGTTATGTATTAATAACTAATATATTTTCTGTAAACTGATAATATTTGTATCATTTAATATCTATTAATTGACTACAAAGTTTAAGATGCTTACTCATGGGTTTACTAAAATCTATACATTTATTTATTTATTTATTTATTTATTTATTTATTTATTTATTTATTTTTTTGAGACAGGGTCTCACTTTGTAGTTCAGGGTAGCTCTGAGCTCACTATGTAGTCCAGGCAAGCCTGGAACTCAGCAATCCTCCTGCCTCTGCCTCCTGAGTGCTGGGATTACAAGGCGCGAGCCACCATGCCTGGCATTGTAGTATGTGGTATTGATTGGTGGTGGTGGGTGTGAGTCTCCACGACCAGTATTGTATGTGGTTACTGGGGATCGAACTCAGGGCCTTGCGCTTGCGAGGCAGGTGCCGGAACCGCTGAGCTAACCCTCCGGCCCTACTTTTATTTTCGTAATAGCAATTTATTCAAGTTAAAAAGCTTCAAAAATAAGAATAAAATTATTTGAGTGTGAAATACAGTAGTACAATTTTAATCATAGAGTACAGAATACTAGAATTTGTGTTTGAAATCTAAAAATTTATAACTGTTGAAATATTATTAAAACACATTAAAATTTTATCTATCCTGGGATTTTAAAATACATGAAAAACTTTTTAATAACCAGAGATCATTAAGAATGAGCTAAAGTCATAAATAATTCAGATTGAATCATATATAGATAACTGCAAAAATATTTTAATTATAACAATATTATCTTTTTATTTATTAATTGATTTTATTGGTACATTTTATATACATATCATGATTGCAATCAATATTGATTATAGAACTACAAGACCTCAAAAGGAATAAAATCACCAGTGAACACATTCAAATGAATACAACTTTTACATTATATCAGAATTGTATCTGGGAAACATTTAAATTGAGGTGATCATAGCACTGCTCAAATTGGTTGACATCAGTTTAAGAAATATATATTTAGTACAAGATGGGAAATTCACATTCTGACACAATTCTTAGGAAGCAAATGGCCAGTAATATCTCATGTGGTTTTCCTACATCCACAACTCTGGTCCTTCTACTGTTAATTTTGCTCTATTTCCTGAAAAATATCACTGTACTATGTTTGTGTCTATGCATGTTTTTTGTTTTGCTCAAAATATACCTTTAAAGATAGAATCAATGGAAGGAAAATGAGAAAAGGGGAAAGAAATGATTTCAATATTTTGTTTTATTTTATTGCAATTTCCCTAAGTGCATAGAATGAATCTTATTAAACTTTATAGTAAACATCTGTTTTATGTACTGCTGAAAGTTAATAATTATAAGCAGAGACAAGATTTTGTATGTTTAATGCATGTTATAGTTTAGTTACCATCAATACAATACTTGCTAATTTAAGACAAAATGTCAAAATAAGAACTGAGGCATGGATTGCTTTTCAGAGATTTTCCAACAGACTGAGAAGATAACTGTAAAGAGAGGAAAAGAGGCAGTGACATTTTAATGTCCATGTCTACATATTAGGTGAAACTTCAAATTTAACATAATCAAAAGAGGACTTATGATGACAATGGAAGGGAAGAAAAATGTGGAAAATTGATGTTCACTTTCATGTGCTTGTGTCCAAATGTGGCAATGTTGCTGGATTTCACAATCTGTCACTATGTTCTCATGCAAATAAAAGGATAATCATGAAAGAAATTAATCTCAGAATGTTTATGATAAACACGTCTACTCCATTATACTACAAAGAAACACATATTGATAGATATATGTTTTAGCATTTCTAGGGCCATAGCAGATAGAATCAATTTAGAGCAAATAAAGGTTTTCTGTCCATATGAAGAATTAAGGAAGTTATTATCTGATAGCTTTTCTAATATCTGTAAAACAATGGAATAAAGCATCAATAACACACATAATCTTAAAGGGAAAGGAAAACAACATGAAAATTGAGTTAAGAATAAAGAAATCTTAGCGACATTACAATGTTAGGCTTTGATGCACATTTACATTTTTTGATAAATATATAAAAGAATAATCATCATGATAATATGTTATTCTAAAAGTACAGTGAAAGGGCATTATTTTAGAATATATGGTGGAATTAAAAGCAAAATATAAATTAAATTTTGTAATAGCATTTTGAATTTAGTTTACACTTATATGCAAATAAAACTGGAGAAAAGGATTAATAAAAATATTGAGATCACGAGCCTAGGGGATACATATGCATTAAGTGCTTTCTATATGTGATGTTCTAAACTTAATTGTGTGGAAAGATAGGTGGTTGATGACAGAACAAGAGATACAGAGATCAAGGTTTTTGAGATGATATACTGGTAGAAAATGTTTAAAACACAGCTGAACAGTTCGTTACCTGAAAGTACCAGAGGGGCATATTTGTAGGAACCAGAAGATCAAGAATCTTTGAAATTAAAGCTTTGTTTTAGTTACTGTCAGTAATAGGTGACATTACTAAATTTTGTATATTATAGATAGTATACTATTAATAAAATATTCAATAGTAGAGAAAGTAAACAGGTAATATTTTCTGAGCAATTGTATCTCAAAAGAACTAATTATATTCTAGTAGTCAAGAAAAAGTAAATGTCTGGAGTTATGAAGAAAAAAGACAAAGTTTTGCTATTTCTAATCCTCATGATACACGTATATGGAAAAAGGAGAAATAATTTTCCTGAGACTTCAGCAACAATTTGCCCTGTTCAGTTAGTGAAGAGAAGGTAGATGTTAGAAGAGAGTCAGCAGTTCGCAGAGCTTTTGCTCATTACAGAGCTGAAATCCAAAAGACAACATTGAAAAAATGATAAAAGCAAAACAGAAATGAGTAGCTCATGGGTAACAGACTGGAAAATGATGCCTTTTACTATTCCATTTCATGACAAGATAATTCATGAGAGAATAAATTTTCTTTCCAGACTGTGATTTCTACCTTTTTCACTTGATGAATGTTCTTTTGTTCATCTTTATTTCCTCTTCCAGCACAATGCAATTAGATAAACAGGAAGTTTAGGAGCTTCCACTGAGGAAACATGCCCTTTGTTTGCCAATTATTCACTGAAAATTGAAATGCGAGCTTATTGACCAACAGCTGTATATTAATAAAGACAGAGATGAGTCGCATAGATGAAGGCAGTGGCAGCTTTCTAACAATAAGATCTTAGTTGAACCCAGGATCCGCAGTATTTACTTAAAATAAGTAGTCATTATATAGTGTTCAGACACCATACATTAATTTCATACATGCGTTTTTAGTGTGACTCTGTTTGTAGCTTTGCAGTGTGGAAATAGCTTGTTTTCTCTGGGACTATGTGACAAATTGTGAGACATGCTTGATATTCTGTCTGATAGTGTAATTGATGAATTACAGTGAATCTCCACTGGAGTGGTCTGACTTTTGGGTCTTCCTATCACAATAGGGTTGCAGTCTGTTTTCCCTCAGACCAAAATAGATCTGCTACTGACTAAGTAGATGAGATCATTTAAATAAAACTTTCTCACATTAGCCCATACTGAAGATCAAACTCATGACCTGTGCTTGCCTGGCAGGTGCAGGGCCACTGGAGTAGTTTCAATAGTGTCTTAGATACTTTCCCACCACTGAGCTACAGTACCTGCTATCTATAACTTAAAGGAGAAATGTGTCTTCTCTCAGTTTGTAGAAATTTCCCTAGTTGCTCGGCTCCCAAGCAGATGGGGATGGCACAGGAGAAACAGTGGATGGCATGGGGAGGAAAGAAGGCTCAAGCGAGAGGGAGGGAGTTATGCCCTCCCAGTCTGCATTCTCAACCGGACTCCACTCCCAACAGTTAGCTTCCAACTCGTGAGTGGACTAAACTGGCGATGAGTCTCACACCGCATGATCCCGTCACCTCGTCAAAGCCGCATCATGAGCACAGGAGGCTTCGGGAGCATCTAGAGATAAACAGTAACGAAGAGTGCAGCTACCGGTACCTCCCTTAGCACCGCCCTTGTAGTGAATAGTACGAAAGCTCCTTAAGTACTTTTATTTATATTTTAATTTTTAGAAATGCATTAAACACCACAACAGTAGCAAGTCATTACAAATATATATTCAGAACAATAGTTGTTGAGCAAATATTTGCCTCATTACTCTACCGTAATATAGTGTAAACAATATCAAAATATGTCACTCTGACCGCCTCTCTATTTAGAGATTATTTCTGTTTTTCTTCCCTACTTTCCTGATTTTTTTCTGTCTTCCTTTCTTCCCACCTCTCCTCCTTAAGTCCATTTCTCCCTTGAATGATTCCTCCCTATTTCACAATACCTATTATACATTATAGTTCTCATTTACACTTTCCACTTATCAGACAAGAGACATTTCTCAATATTTATGAATACTGAGTGTCCTATTTATTTCCCCTAAGAGTGTGTCCTCAATGTACATCCATTTAGCTATAAATGTCTCAAATCTATCATTCTCTATGAATCTAACAAAAGAAACAAAGACCTATATTCTGAAAATACTTTTTTAAAAAGTAGGTCTACTAGACAGATGATCCTTCTGTTCCTCTCCTTGCACGTCTAGATACATATCCAAGAGAAATCAGAGCAGAATATGAAAGAGGTATCTGGACTGCAGTGTTTTTTGCTTGCCACACTAAGAGATGAAATAGTCTAGATGCCTACCAGTTGGTTTCCTTATACCCTTGAATTTCATTTGTGTCTCCTGTCAGCTAAATTTCATAGAACCTGTATGTTCAAGAACATATATTTAAAAAATCAAGTCTGTTTTGTTAAAGTTCCTCATTTTAATTTACAACATAGTTTAAGAACACAAATCATGTAAATACTCATAAAGAAGTATTCAACATTGGAAGCACAATAGAGAAATCTTACCAAATAGTTCGTACTCTTTTCTGGCACACACTTTTATTTCTTACAACTTTAAGGAAAACTCATGGGAAAATGCATAGTTCCAGAAATGGAAATCAGTGAAACAGATAAAATCCCATTAATGTTTTATTACATGATTTTCCATGGTTTGTTACCTGTAATACAAGAATAAATGACACCATTAGGATACTATGGACATCACCATTTTGAGAAGGGTAACTTTAAGAAATAGCTTTCGATTTATACTAACAGTTTTCTACACTATTAAACTTTCACCATCTGATTCAATACTTCATAATTGGTATTCACTATATTCTTATAATTAAATTTTACTTGAAAATTAAGAATTATTATCAGTTATTTCTTCCAAAGTCATATAAAAGTGCAAATCTATTTTCATCATTTTGAAATAATGCAAGGAAGACAACCAAATCAGGGATAATAACAGACAACTAGCTTTGGACTTAAGGAAAGTGTATGAAGAATTAGCCATAAAAGCAGTGAAGGTAAGGTTTTGAAGAATGGTCATTTTTTTCAGACCTTCAACTCAAGAAAATTAAATTTGAATACATTCCAGGATACAAAGTGTAAGCATAAAATAAAGACAAAAGTTTGAAAAATATCTCAGAAATCTGTAAGTTGTAGCTAGATTCCAAAGGTTTTTTATTCCGGGGTCCAGATTTCCCTCACATGTTTAAGGGCAAAGGAGCTGTGGAGATTTCTGTAGGTTACCTTCAGTGAACAAAAAGCCAAACACATTCAATTATTGATAGGTCTGTCTGGGCTCTAAATGAGTTTTCAATTGCAGTAATGCATTCACAGTAGGATGAGACTAAGTTAGATGAGCATAGAAGATATGTTATAAAATTTACATCTGAATATATTTATTTTTCAAATAAACAGAATGGTGGAACTGTCATGGTGCAAATTCTTAGAGATTTTGCTTCCCTGACAATTTATTACCCTTGTGTGTGTGTGTGTGTGTGTGTGTGTGTATTATACATTTTCTTTCTATCTCATCAACTGACAACAATTTATTCTCTTGTTCCTCAGGTTTAATGACTTGTGCTGCTCTTAACTTTTTCTCGTATGTACATTAAGCAATTCATCAGAAGACATTTCAAAAGTTCTTGCCAACATACCCTGTACTCACTCTTCCCCCTACTCCTAAGTGATTTTCTTGCTTTCCCTCTGCCCAAGTCCACATAGTTTACACTCTACCTTAGCAATCAACATGGTACATTGCAAATAATACTTGGAAAACCCTTTCAACACTTTTGTTTAACATTAATTCTGGAAGTATCATAAGGTACTCATATCATAAGTCACAAGTGACTGCAATTTCCTGAAGTCTCTACGCACTCACAATTCACCTTTATTTTATTTCATGTTTTGCTTTTCATCTGTTTGATATTATGCATTACTGATTCAAGGTCATAAATACCAGCTAATCCTAATTCTCAAGAAAACCTTTTAATGTGCTTTGTAAATGTACCAGAAGTCAATGAGTCAAGTCAATCGGTGTATATCACAGAGCACTTTGCTAGGAGAAAGTCATGCAGCTACTCTAAATCTTCATTTAAATCCAACACTTAATTATTGGTTATAAATTAACACCTTTTTGAATTAGAAGAAATGTGCTCGCTTCGGCAGCACATATACTAAAATTGAATTAGAAGAAATGTAGTCATAAAAGAGTAGTATTTTGAGTCTCTCATGAATAAACATAATATGTAAGATAGTGTTTAAATTTCAATTAATTTTATCACTTATTCACTATGCAAAGGGAGCTTGAGCACAATCTAAATGGACATTTAGCAGAAGGCTAAAAAACATTTTAATTATCTGACATTCATATCAATATATTCCTTCACTTGTTATTTTAACAAAGTGTAATCTACTTGTAATTTAAAAACTAATCTTCCAGTCACATAATTTTTTTCTGTTACAGTTTTTATTTAGATTTGTAGATTTAGCAAAAGGTATGTGGTCTATTTTCTATAGATGAAAATCATACTGTCTTTAAACATAATAACTTTTATCCTTAGTAGCTAGCATATTGAATTATTGATATACTTTAATATAAAATTAAATTGGAATATTATTATTAGAAAAGGTTACAGTGTTTTTCTATATCTTCAAAAATTTTGTCATGAAGTTTCAACAGATTTGAAATGTCCCTAGTTACTATATATATATATATATATATGACAACTAGAAAAATACATAGAAACAATTAACCTAACTTTACAGCAAGATAAGATTTAATTTGAGATGTTGTATAGATATAAATTTAAACATTTAAATATTCTTAGTAAACTTTTAGACAAATCTAGATATAACCTGTAATTACTCATATCCTAGCAATTGCTGTCAAAATGTTATTAAACCTTACAAAATACAAGTAAATCTGTTAATTCAGAACCATTGCTTCATGAAATATGATATTCAGTGATTGTAACAATTTCTTTATATAACCATCTCCAGAAAATGCAAACAACCCTGAAGTCCTCCCCTGACCATTCGGTCAAATGTCCAGTGTCTACAAGAACATGAGGTACACATCACTGATACACAGGGCATAGCCATTGAAATAACAATTAGAAAATGATGCTATGTGAAGTACTTATTTATACAGGAAAGAAAACATAATTTAATCAGTGTTGACTGTAGTACAGAATGGATTCCTAATTGATTAAAAACTTAGGAGTGAAAATAGCTTATGAAAACAAGCAGAAATGAAAGAAATCACTATATGATTTTAGGGAATGAGGTTAAAACAGGGAAGACAGACACTCAAAATTTAAAATTTGACCAAATTTACAGAGGAAGTTTTTTTTTTTTTTTTTTTTTTTTGAGACAGGGTCTCACTTTGTAGTTCAGACTGGCCCTGAGCTCACTATGTAGCCCAGGCAAGCCTCGAACTCAGCAATCCTCCTGTCTTTGCCTCCCCAGTGCTGAGATGACAGGCATGAGCCACCACGCCCGACACTTACAGAGGAAGTTTTTATTATCCAATGCAGATAGAGAAAATGCAACACACAAACAGGATATATTGTCTTCACACACACAAATATGTCGCATACATAACCATACATCTTTCTAGTCAACAGTTTAAGCAATTACAAACAAAACACTTTGAAAAGATGCACACAATTTGGTAATAAATTCCAACTGATCCATAAACATGGGCAAGGTTATCCAGTTCCATTACTCTTGAAAATGTCAAGTACACCTAACAATAAAACATCATCCTAGACACTAGATATTGGTCAAAATTATTCATACCAGGGCTGGAGATTTAGCTCAGTGGTTCTGGCGCCTGCCTCACAAGTGCAAGGTCCTGAGTTCGATTTCGGTAACCACATAAAATGCTGGGCGTGGAGACTCACGCCCACCAGCAATCAATACCACATACCACAGTGCCGGGCGTGGTGGCTCACGCCTGTAATCCTAGCACTCGGGAGGCAGAGGCAGGAGGATTGCTGAGTTCCAGGCTTGCCTGGGCTACATAGTGAGCTCAGGGCCAGCCTGAACTACAAAGCAAGACCCTGTCTCAAAAAAAAAAAAATATATATATATATATATATGTGTGTGTGTGTGTGTGTGTGTGTGTGTGTGTGTATTCATACCAGTGCTCGGGACTACACAGTGGCAAAAAATAAAGTACTAGTATACATAAATATGAATTCTTAATATTTTATTGAAAATAACATGCAAATAAGACAACTCAGAATATCACAAGAAAGGACAGGATATTTGAAAAAGTAATCAAGGAGAAGATAGAGAAATAGGCAAGTGTGAAAACCATTTTCCATGGGAAATTGTAGAGCATAAGGAAATGATGGGTTCTTCTCCCCTAATTATCCTGCACTATGCTATTTTCATCATCCTATTTTGGTTTTTCTTACATTGTTGTAATTTCTACTCTATTTCATCACAGAAGAAAATAATCGATCGGTTCAAGAAATCACAGACACCCAGTGTAAGGATTCTCCCCAGTATTATTCCATTGCATTTTAC
>PVIC010029034.1:0-22779 GCA_004025085.1 Thryonomys swinderianus
TATCACAGTCAAATTTAAGTGACTAGTGTTTAAATAATTACTCTTGCATTCATGCCAAACCAAATGTTTGTTTTACTAATAGGAAATGCAATTGCCACAATATAAAATCTGCTTTAATTCTAGACTTTTCTCAAAACCTGTTTTAAATGATTCTATTTCTTGAGAAACTGAAGTTCTAAATGAGTTGTAAAATGTATGACAATTATTGTGAAATAGAAAATATTCAAAGGGAAAAGAGAATAGAGGTAAATGAAGGGAAAGAAAAAATTTGATGATAAAAAAGGAAACAAAGCTTATGTATCTAGGCTAGGGGGTTGTAGGGTGGGCAGAGGGATGGGAAACTATGAGAATTAAGTTGTGTCATGCACTGGTAAAAACTTGAAGTGTTGTATGTGATCATGATACACATATAAAATGGACCAATAAAATCAATACAAAATTATTCTATATGTAAAATTACACAATTCATTTTCTGGTTTTCTAAGTCAAGACCAAGATTAGTCTGGACAGTGAGCAATACTGATCAATGTTCTCCAGGAAAAGGGCAAATACTATCCACTGAAAGCTCACAATGATGGCTTTAGCCAGACTCTAAACTTTCCAATTACTCAGGTCCTCCTGGAAATCTCCTTCCTCTGCTGACCACATACAGCATGAACACTGAGTCTTATGATCGAAAGGTAATTCTAAATTGTGTGGTTTCAATGATTCATTTTAGTATCATTACTTTGAGAAAAATATGTGTGACATGACTTCTTTGGTAGAAACAGAGAATAGTTATGCATACTGACAAGTGCTGCGAAAGTACGTAAATATCTGAGACACTACTGGATCTATTTACATATGTCAATGCTTTGGCTATATAAAATTGCTTTGGTTGGTACAGTAAAAACAGCGGTATTTTTAACATATCCTATTTTCCAGATAAAAAATAATGATATATGAAAGGAAGAAGTCTCTAGTATTTGTTTCCCTAATGAACATTTAAAGTGTGCGCACACGGAGATATTTTTGTGTTCTATAACACCTTTCCTTTTTAAATTTTCTCCTCACAAGTCATTCTCCACATCTGCATACATATGCTATTAAATAACTATAATAATTAATATAATGAAACATCCTTATGACTTTTACTAAAGTTGCATAGATATATTTACAACTAACCTCTACTAAAAACATCAAGCATTTTTAAACTTGATAAATGCTGGATAAAATTATAATTCAACCACTTCTAATAATAGAGATGAATATATAATTACAGTAATCAAAGAGCTTTAATTTAGGGCTTCATAGGAAAATACAAAAAAAAAGGATAAATTATGAAGCCATTAAAGTTTTTCTAAATACAGAGGAAAATTCTGGTATGTAAAAAAGTTAGTATACATTTTTATTTAAACATATGTACAGAGTAACCCTGGCCAGTACAAAATACTGGAGATCGTTTAAAATATTCCAAAAATGAAGTAGCAGTGTTCACATCTCAGTACATAGGTAATGGGATGGTGAAACTTGATACTATTAAGATATCAGTTATTAAGATTCTACCATATAATTCCAGTATAAATACCAATGGCTTATTCCCTCAATTAAAAATAATTGCAGAGTTCATTATGAAGAATACAATGCAGCAATAGGAAAAGACAAGGGAAAAAAGCTTATGTATATAGGGGGCAGGGGATTGTAGGGTAGGTTGGGGAATGAGAAAGAATGAGAATTAAATCATGCAAAAACAGGGCCGGAGGGTTAGCTCAGTGGTTCTGGCGCCTGCCTCGCAAGCGCAAGGCACTGAGTTCGATCTCGGTAACCCATACAATGCTGGGTGTGGTGACTCATGCCCACCAGCCATCAATATCACATAAAACAGTGCCAGGCGTGGTGGCTCACGCCTGTAATCCCAGCACTGGGGAGGCAGAGGCAGGAGGATTGCTGAGTTCGAAGCTTGCCTAGGCTACATAGTGAGCTCAGAGCCAGCCTGAACTACAAAGCGAGACCTTCTCAAAAAAAAAAAAAGTCATGCAAAAACAGTTTCAGAGACATGCAACAATGATACAAAATTATGTTTAATGTTCAGCAATGATTAAAAGAAACAGAAAGAATTAACATTGTTTGTAATGAACAATAATATTAATAAATAGGATAGAGAGCCTGACTAAGACTTTGTGTATCTAAGAACTTGGCATTAAGGGCCTAGTCACATTTGTGTAGGATACATAGGTAAATATTTGGAGGATATTGAAACATACTTTCGTATAATTTAGGTACCAAAAGAGCATTCTACATAAAGGTAGCAGTTAAATTGTAACATCAGCACCCGAACCGCAACTTTACCGGAGAAGTATTATAATCACGATAGACAGTGAGAGATGATTAAGTAAAAAATAAATTATCCAGTGAAGGAGAAAAATCGAGTAAATTTAAATATATACAAGGATTTGATTTTTCACATAATAAAATGATAAAAGCCTTTAAGAAGAATTGCATAGAAGGTTAAAAGTCCTGTCATTAACAATAAAAGAAATAACTAGCCCCTCGAAGAAACTGTGCAAGCAGTATGAAGAGACCATTCACAAAAATGTATCCACAAATAAATGAAGATAAATTATTAATTAACCAAGTTTACCTACTTATAATTGACAAACTGTACAAGAATTTTCAAAAATATTATACAGATGTAAAATAATAACATTAATGAATATTAGTGAATGTGGTATTCTAACACTCCTTGTAGAAGGGTAAACTAGAATAATTTTATAAAACAAATTACCAGGAATATTATTCAGCTTTAAAAAGAGGGAAATTCTGTGATCTGTGACAACATAGATGACCACACTAAATGAAATAAGTCTCAAAATACAAATAACAAGTGATTTTATTTTAAGTATTTCACTTATGAAATACCTAAAATATCAAACTCATAGGCTCAGAGGCTAGAAGACGGGCTGCAAAGCACTGTGAGAAAGGAGAAACGGGTAGTAGTTGTTCAAATAGAAATAAATTCAAATAGAAACTTAAAAAAATGACTAAGATTATTATCTTGATTGTACTACTGGTATCATGTGTATGCATATGTCCAAATACGTCAACTTCTCTATACATTTTTATGCATGTGTATTTTTTGCTATATCTTAATAAAGTTGTGAAAAATAAAAACCACATGACTAGCCATGCATTTATGTCATTAAATATCTATTTAAATGTAGCCTACGGAAATAAGATTTAAGAAAGAAAAATTATTCACTACACTATGGCTTGTAGTAAAAAATTGCAGAAACACACCCATTATAATAGTTATTTAAAAATACAAACAGAAAGTGGCAAGTGGTAACCATGGTGTGGAGAAACTGGGACCTTTGTTAAATTCTGGTAAAACTGTAAAATAGGAAAGTCACTATGGAAAACAATGGCAGTTCCTTAAAAGGATTCTACCTCTTGCTTTGTACTTCAAATAATTGACACAAGGATTCAGATATGAGCAGAACTATGTTCACAGCATCATTTTTCACAATTGCCAAAGGCTGGTAGCAGTTTATCTAACTATTGGTTGGTCAAAGGAGATGGACAGAATGTGATACCTACACACAAAAAAGTATTATTCAGCATTAAATCTGGAAGGAAATCCAGACATAACCTACAAAGTGCATGAATCCCAAGACGTATGCAGTGAAGTAAGCCCTTCACATAAAGATCAACACTGCTGACCCCGCTCACGTGAGGCACCTCGAGAAGTGAGAAAGGAGGACTGTCCCCAGGCCCGAGGCTGAGAGAAGAATGGAAAGCTATTGTCTAACTGATACTAATTGCAGTTTTGTAAGAGGAAAAAGCTCTGAAGATGATGCCATTGCTAGTTGCATACTTAACCAATGGCACGGAAGTATTCATTTAAAGAATGTATATAAAATATACCAATAAAGAATTCAATAAAAAAGTAACCTTTCCATTATTAACCTTTACATTATACTTAGCACACACACACAAAAGGAATGACACTGAATGTTTTATGAGTGAATATAAAACACTGAAGCAATTAAAAGGCTATTTTCTGAATATTACTGAAAATGTTTTTCATACTATCCTTATTAAGTACACTGAGTGTTAAAATACATGAGATCTGGAAATGCCGGATGTGGTGGCTCATGCCTATAATCCCAGCACTCGGGAGGCAGAGACAGGAGGATTGCTGAGTTCACAGCGGCTTGCCTGGGCACCATAGTGAGCTCAGGGCCAGCCTGAACTACAAAGCGAGACCCTGTCTCAAAAGCAAAAAAAAAAAAAAAAAAACATGAGATCTGATATCCTCCAAGAGGTGAGTGGATACCCGAGTGGGTTTCCTTGGTGAGCCTCAACTGATGGTGAAGCAGATGTTTCCTGTGACATGACTGGCCCGTGGGAGTTGTGACTTCAACGAAGCAAACTGAAAATGACTCTCTGGATAGCTTCTGCCCCAAGAGGGGGGGGATGGCTCTTCAGATCACCAAAAGTCTAAACATGAAAGGCGGGATGGACATATGCTCCATTTTCTCCTCAAAGGCAGCAAACAAATTTGTAGAAGTAGCTGTCCTAACCTCATATATGAAATTTTGCCCTAGAGACTGAATCTGCATAAGAAAAAAATCAGTCTTAATAATGGAACACATCAAGCTGCTGAGACTACAATGCCTAGACGGAAAATGTTGAAGGCTTTATAATTTTTAGAATTCCCTAGAGAGAAAAAGCAAATAAAAAAGCCCATCCTTTATTATCTGGTCACTATTCACAACCTTCTGTGCTAATAGAGAAAACAGTTCATTATAATACATCTCATTTGTATTTTATGGCTTTATACAGGACCTACTTTAAGTTCACATTACTGAAGATTAAGCAAAAATCAGATTTGTCAATTCTTGGATGCTTTCATTTTAAACTTTGGTATATTTTGTAAAATGAGATTTCACCATTCAACCTCTCATATACAACTTGTAAAATGTGTAAAAAGCAAGCTTCTGAAAACATGGACATCGTATCTATGGGGTGCAGTGAGGGCATATTATAGAAGTATTCTGAGAGGGTGAAATGCATGCACTGATACTTAATAAAATTGTCTCTCTGTAAATGCCTAGCAGTGAAGAGTATGAAAGTATTGCACATCTATTTAAAATTATGAGTTCACCACTTACAAGAGCTTTTGTTAAATCAGGCCTACTATAAATTTAAGGGATTCTGGCCAGCAGTAGCAATATCTATCAATATTTGAAACATTGATATAGGTTTTGCAGTTGACTTAACATCACAATTTTAGTCCTTTCAAAACTGATCATTTAAGAATTCTATGTTCTCAGTTATTATAAAAGCATGAAAACTATAATTTACTATTTTTGAGGATCAAATTGAAAGTAATGCTTATTTTGGATAAGGAGGAATCACCAGAGGCCAGGTACTAGGGAGAAATGCAAACATAACAATAATAACAATAACAAAACAACAAGCAAACTCAGCTGTTTCTGCCAACAGAAGGGACTATTTGGTGTCCATGTGATAGTACAGATTATCATATTTTTCACAAAGAGATCAAACATCAATAAGCCATAGCCACATATCTAACAGCATGGTGGATACCAGAAACAACAGATCTAATAACCAATTGTAAAGGTCTGCTACAATGGTGTAAGCAAAAGTTATGCCTCAGATACACTTTATATTCATACAGAAACACATGTGGACACACACACAATATCTCTAGTAAGGTACCTTTTCCAATTCAGTCTTGGATTTTTTTTTTTTTGAGACAGGGTCTCGCTTTGTAGTTCAGGATGGCCCTGACCTCACTATGTAGGCCAGGCAAGCCTTGAACTCAGCAATCCTCCTGTCTCTGCCTCCCGAGTGCTTGGATTACAGGCATTAACCACCAAGTCTTGGATATTTTTATACAAATTTCTTTGTCCAGTGTATCAAGGGCATCAGGATAGTTGCTAGATTCATTATGGAAATATATTCTTCATCTGTGTATTTTTACACCTTTAGAATGTGAGCTTTCTCTGTGCAGACACAGCAACCTTTAGAACTATCTTTAGTTAATACTTTCAGCTTGCATTTGAAACTTATTTATTTTTTTTCTTCCCCACCCTTCTATTACTTGAAATCTATTTCTGCTTCCATTTACCCTGTCTTCATCCTCCTTTGAATGAATTATTTTAACAACTTCCTTATTGATTTCTCAACTTCTAGTCTCTTTCCTTTTTGGGTCTTCAGGAATTGGGTTGCAGATTTATTACAAAACACAAGTAGATAATTTATGAATATATAAAATGAAATATAGAAAAAAATAAAGACTTCAGCTAATTGCAGTAAACAGTTTATTGAGGTCTATCCAGATTTGAGTGTGGAAGACAAAAACACATGTGAGCCAGAGAGGTTAGTTGTGCCGTTAGTTGACCTTAGTTGCATTGTCTGTCCTATTCTGGACAGTGTAACAAACTGCTGTGGGCTGGGAGTTAAGACAGTCAATGTTTAATTTTCAGTTGTGGAATCAGGGAAGAAGAGTGAAGTTCCCTGCAGCTCTGATTTTGGTGGAGCTGAATCACTCACAAATCCATCTCCCAAATTCCTGCCTCTCGGAAATCATATGATATGTTTTAAATCACTAAGTTCTGGAGGATTTTTATTCAGCAATGATTCATGAATACAATGAGAACTTTAACTTTAGAGGAAGAATTGCACAACTACAAAGTATCTGGATAGAAACTCAAAACTTGAATGGTATGCAGGAGGCAGTGAGAGTCCATGTGGAATGAAATACCCTGTGTGTTCAAGGAATGAAAGAAGAGAAAGTTATTCTGAAGATCCTACTTCAACATAAAGCTTCAATTTAACAACTCTTTTAAGATCCTTTTATTCCATGCTTGGTTCATGTGTTTGGTACAGGTCAAACAGATATTATCAAAACTTAGTTGGATCCTAAATTAGAAAGTTCTGTCAGTCATGTTTCTACTGTTCACACATTCATAAAACATCTCTTGGAGAAACTGTAAAACAAACAACAAAAGGTAAGATTTGGCTCCAGATTAATGACAACACAATACCTCTTCTGGATTTTTAAAACAACTGCTAAAGAATTCCTTCTCTAAAAAACTCTTGGAAAATGGAACTTGAGTATTCTGTTATTATAAATTAAAGGCAAAATGTTCATGCTTTACAAATATAGATACCAGGCTTCTAATATCTAGGATACAAATTCTGAGTTAGATAATTCTTCATCTCAGATATTTTTCTTGTAGGAAGCTTAGTGAGATCTCAGACCTCTTCCCACCAGACATTAGCAGCATCACTCTGCTCAAAGGTCATAATGATAAAAGCAATGTCCATAGACACTAGCTAGTATTTCCTGGAAGGATATCACCATTGATTAAAAAATACTGTTACAGTATAAGTACATAATGCAATTTTAATCATTCACTGCAAAAATTTTTCAACAGGTAATGTTTCCATCTGTTCTAGCAGTTTATACTTAAGGATGAGATAAAAAAGAAAATCTAAAACCTTCAGTTTGGATTTTGTGATTAAACAGCCTGAGGCCATCTGCTATAGTTAAAATAATCTAGGAATCAACAGGAAAAAAGGTTTCTAGAGATGGTTCTCTGATGATGTCCTTATTGCACAAAATAACCAAAGCTTTTAATTAACCCACACAAAAATACACATCCATATACACAGACACTCCCACAAGAAAAACACTCATTGATTCTCAGTACTTCTAGCACAGGTCTGAATGACCTGCAGATTAATTTAGGAAAAAATAAAATCAGTGGTCTTCAAGTTCTTGGCTTGATAGGATTTACAATAAAAAAAACTTCTGTGCTATTATAATATTCAAAGTTGAGCGCACAGTGATCATCACCTAAATTTACCAAAATTTTTAAATAAATTGAAGCTAGAAATGTGAAATGTCCTTAGAAGAATAATATAAAAAACAATGATTTTTGTGAATTTATTCTAGTTATTAGCCTTACAAATATTTATTCTATGAACTATGTTTTTTGCAGTATGAGGGACTTCATCATTTAATAAGGTGTTTTTGGAGTGCTTTGTTAAAACAACCACTAAGATGATGAAAAATTTTCCTTTTTATTTGAATGGTGACTACTTTATTAGAATTGATTATGAAGAGAGAAAAACTACGCTGGTCTTTGTCTTAGTTGGTTCTTGCAGAAGCAGAAACTGATGCAATCATCTGAGTGTGCATCACCTTCTCATGCAGGAGACGTTGGCAGATGGGCCAGAGTGGGCACGGGAAGGAGGCAGCCAATAAAGTTTGCACAACAACCCAGTAATGGTGGAAAACAGTGGAAGTGTAAGCTCCCCAGGGGCAACACTGGGACACAATGGGAGACAATACAGAATACACAGCTCAGTTATCCCATTGAGAAGCTAAAAGCCTCAGGTACTCCTGCACCAGTCTGCCTGAGCCATCCTTGCAGGGTTGCTGCTGGATAACTAATTATCTAATATTTACATCACATGCATCCCAGGTAAAGACAACTTCAGTACCTACTGAAGGTACTGAACAAATAGATACAGTTGGGGCCATTAGAAACCAAATAGCTTGTGTACTAGAGGAGAGGAATGTGGACTACTGATATGGTCTGCCCTGTTTTCCCATAAATATCAATAGTGCAGACTCCTGAAAGTAACAGTGCCTTTTTTTTTTTTTTTGAGACAGGGTCTCGTTTTGTAGTTCAGGCTGGCTCTGAGCTCACTATGTAGCCTAGGCAAGCCTCGAACTCAGCAATCCTCCTGTCTCTGCCTCCCGAGTGCTGGGATGACAGGCGTGAGCACCATGCCCGGCAACAGTGCCTTCTTAATTAGACACAGTCTTTAATTTGCATCTCCCTATTTGCCCCTCCATATCAAAAGTGCCTGTTTTTAGGGGAACATAAATAAAATTAGAAATCCTCACATAAATTCCTATTAACTAAGCAATCATTAATTATAAATATATAGGCCATTCCATTTATTCCAGTTAATTTCATAGTACTATTTCACATCCTTAGATACCTACAAAAATTCATATCTTCTCATTACTAAGTATGTCAAGACTCCAAGTCAGCCTCAGGTTCACTGTAGAATAAATTACTAACTTTATTAGTTCTATTTTATTTTTTAGCAGTTCAAATTTCATTTCCATTGCTTTCAATTCACATTGCTTTTTAATGTTGGGTTACATTTTACTTTGCATTTGTATTGGCTAAATGGAAATAAATAATGTTTCACAGTTAGTGAAATATTATCTTGTATTTTATGTCTATTCCAAATTTCACCTTTTTAAAAAATTGAATTCTTCATCGGTATATTTCATATACAGCTCACAATCGCACTCAATATTGGGGAATTTGTACCACTATATGGCACGAGTTAATTCTCATTAATTTGTGAGTATATATAAGGTATATATAATAAGATATATATATCTATATATACTATATAAGGTATATATGTATATATACCTTATTATATATAGAGATATATAATATATATCTCTCTATATATATACTATATAATAAGGTATATATGTATATATATATATATACCTTATTATATATAGAGATATAGATATATATACCTTATTTTAATCCACATGGTTAATCCTACCCAGTTTTCCTTAGCACATTAGATGTTTCGCTTTATTTTCCTCCTTCCATATTCAAGGAATCGCCAATTATTAAAATAATGTTCTAATATGTGCCTTAAAATTTACTCAAAGATACTCACTATTTTTATAGCATGTCTACTTTTACAAATGCTGAATATACCCCGCCCTCAACTCAACTTTACATGCTACTGTTATCAGTTTGCCAAGCCTTGATGAAGAACATAATAGGCTCATCTTTCACTCTACAAAATAATTATCTCAAAACTCAAACGTGCTCTTAGGAATACTTTGAAATCTTTAATTCATCTTTCACTAAATGTTTAAGACATTTCTCTGTTCCCTCCTGAATCTCATTTCCCATTTCACTCTAAAATTATTTCTTTCAAACTGGTTTATCCATTATGGATTATCTCTATATAATTAATCCAATTCTTTTTCTCTGCTCTTCTCAAAGATAATTTATTTTGCTAATCATTTGCTTTTCTGTTGAATTAGCAATTGTTCCATCTCCAACAGATCCTTCATCCTGCTCTCAAATGTTTAGTTTAATTCTTTATATTAGCTCTTCTCCTGGCACTGCACTGTAACAGATGATACCAACCACACAAAAACATCAGAAATCCACCCTCCCTTTCCTTCCTTCTCAACAGAAAGAAGCAACCTGAATAGCTGGATGCTATATCCTCCTTTGCAATCAGCAACAACCAGGGTATATGGTCGTGGGCAACAAAATACTGCTCGAAATTCCCAGGAAGAGATACTCTCAAAGGAAAGCCATGGTCTTTCTGGGAGAAATAACTTTTGCCCCTTGGCCTCTGACATTTTTACCTAGAATTGGTTACTAAGTCTAGAGGTGTAGCAACTGTCTTGCAGCCTTAAGCATTGACAAAAAAAAAAAAAAAAAAGATTTGTTGCTCAAAGGTAACAAAGAGAAGCAGAAAGCGCTCCTTGATGTATTTTGCGGCCCTACTCCTCTTCTCCCCCAGGGCCTCAGTTTAGACTTTTTGCTGATGGAATGATAAACTACCATTTAAAAACAAGTCACAAACAAAAAGTGACTGCAGTTTGGTTTGCTACTTACAAACCAATGAGATGACAATTGGTGTTTTTCTTTTATCTTCATTTTCAACACCCAACAGACAAACACTAAAAATGTCCATATATGCTTATCTCTATGTTTTCACCATCCATTACTCCAACCAGTGGTCACAAACCAATGGCCCACAGTCATAGCCATGCCAAGAAATGCAGTGTTTGGCTTTACAATTTATACAAACTTTAGTTTGTAGCACTTAAGTATTAGAAAATGTTAGCTTTTTGGATTTTTTGGGGTTCCCCAAAATAAAAGTACTCAAAACACTGAGCTGACTTAGACTCACTAAGAGCAAACAGACACCCAACATCTTGTTGGAGTTGTGTCACCTCTGCTTTTACAAGCAGTGCTACCTTCTATGCTCACAAAGATTAACTCAAAGTAGATTTTAAAATATATGTATAAGATGTAAAACTTTAAAAATGCTAGGAAATAACAAATAGGGATGTCCACATAATTTTATAGAGGAAGGTGACATTTTAGAAAAGACATAAAAGCCACAATCTATGAAAGAAAAGAATAAACTAGATTTCACTAAAATTAAAATTTCCTTCTTTGTGAAACCATCCAGTGTATGAGCAGGGTGGCAGAAAGACAGAAAAGAGAATTTCAAAACACCTAACTAATGACTGTTATGAAAAATATATAAAAACTTAAAACTCACCGATGAGAAACAAACAACTCAATGTAAGAATGAGCTAGAAGAGCTTGAATCCAACCTTCGAGTTACTTTTGCATTTAATCCTCCCAATTTCTTCTACATCTACAACATCTATGTCACTAATACCTTTCCCCCACGTTCCAGTGGTAATGTTGTATAACTTCCTTCCCTAGTTCTTGATATTCGGCCACATTCTTCTCAAAGGATCATTTAATATTGTTATTTTCCCACTCAAGTACCTTGACTATCTTCACAATGCCTAATTACTAATGAATGCGTATGTGTCTCTGAAGTCTGGCCCAAATTTACCTTTCCAGATCGATATTTCTAGGCTATTATTCTCGTCACCTCTCCTCATTTGTTTTCCCTGATAGCTTTATGCCAGTTATTCATTGCCAAGAAAATGTCTAACCTTCAGCTGCTAATCGTGTATAGCTCTGAATATCATTGAGGACCTGGAATCGTTTTTTTAAAATGTTAACCATCATTTGAGTGAATGCGGGGAGCTATGCTTCACCCCACACATTTTCAGTGAAGACACTCAGTGTAGAAATGTCTCGGGGGTACAATGCAGAATTGTGGGTGAACTCAAAGGCTCTAGATCCAGGTTGCCTTTATTCAGATCTTAGCTCTACCTTTCAACTGGATGAGATTTTTACCCTTTCTGAGATTTGATTTCATTGTTCATTAATGAGGATAATATAATCAAATATTTACTGGTGTTCTGAAGGTTAAATGTATCATTACAAGCTTGTAAATGTCACTGTATAAATACAAAGTAAATTCCAAAAATAAGTAGACAAATGGTATTTGTTATTACTATTGCATTGTTAGAGAAAAATTTAGTTACTTAAACAAGTGAGTTTTACATTGCAAGAAGTGTTATGAGGAATATTAAACTGAATGCCTGGTAGTAACTCTGAGTGAGAAAGGAATTAGTTGGTGCTCACAGAAGCCACTCTGAGCAGTAGTGTTGGAAAATGGGTCTGCATTCTCAAGCACTACACGCAGCCCTCAGTGACTCAAAATTAAGGCCCTCTGAACAGACACAAATACGTAAGTTTTAGGTGGTGTCTGAACAACATAAAGGTCATTGAGCCCAGAATTTTGCTGAGTAATTAGAAGAGAGGGAAGATATCAGATGACAAAGTCTGACAATCAGCCCATCCTGCAGAGGGTGCTGCTTTGATCCCACTGGGAAAGAGAGCCTTTGGAGTGTTCTAAGTACTGAGGGGCTGACTGCAGAGACCAGCTCTGAGGCCGCTGGAGGCCGCCAGGAGGGACACGGGAAAGCTTCCTCTTCTTCTTCCCAAGCAGGCAAGTGATGTGGCCAAACCTTTCTCCAGGTGCTTCCATCTCTCCCTCCCTCTCCCTCCTTACCCCCATCCCCCCCTCCACCGGGGACAAATAGATACAGTGGACCTTTAAGAAGCCACAGCAGCGCAGTGATGCAGGTGATGCAGATGACGCAGACCAATCATACATTGCTAAACGCTACTTCCACCCTTGCGTCCAATCACACCCCCCCGCGAGCCCTGCTCCCACCTTCTCATCCAATCACATCCCAAACCACCCTATATAAATGCCTGTAACTTCCATAATAAATGGGGGAAGTTTCTCAACTGTCACAGAGTCTGGGAGTTGTGACTCCACATTCCCGGTCACTCTCCCGAGATTTTGGACAACGAAGATGGTATGGTAACCAGCCTGACTGGATGACAAAGTGATTGCCTTTTTATTTTCCTTTCAGTTTTATAGAAGTGCATTTATTTATTTGCAAGTGAAGGCCAACATGTTCACCCATTTCATAATTATTTTGAGTTCTTTCTACTATAGAACAGCATGACATCTACCCTCTTAATTTTGAAGAGTGAAATAACATGTTAGTATCTGTAAACAATGTTGTGTAGCATTTCTCTAGAATTTATTCATTTTGCAAAACTGAAACTTTTCCATTGTCTTTCATCAACAAACTAAAAACTACCTTTCATTTAAAGACATTGTGATCCCCTTTTAAACTGCCATTCATCTGTGCTTCCTTTATGATGCTCACTGTAAAGTCATTTGTTTCAATTCTTCAAAGACCCCTGGAGCTCCTTGCAGGTGGGATTTATATATGGACTTGAGCAGGTCCAATTCTGTGTTATAATTACCACCTGAAGAAAGTAAGTGTGTACTTTGTTGATACCAAATAATCAAATGGTATAAATGACTAATAAAACATCTTGGCAGTACATAGGCGTATTTATGCCAGTATCTATTTGAAAACTAAATCTTATGAAGATAATATGAAACGAGTTAAGGAAACATGCCATGTATTAAATATATTCTAGTTGAAGTAAAGGAATTTTGAGACAAAAAAAGGCAAATTAACTATCTATTAGCTTCTAAACCACAGTAAAAATAAAAACATACAAAAATGAATCTAAAAGTGCTGAATATTTTATAATGAAGACAACTAAATTTTATTAGTCAAAGAATCAAATTAAGCTGTTCAAGTGCTGCCACACTGCATAGGAAACTAAAATAGAGAACATGGTGTTGACTTTCATCTGAAGTAGTTAGATAACCAATAACATAGAGACTGTAGAAGAAATGATGTTCTATTTAGGGTAGCTGAGGCATAAACTAACATTCTCTGTACTAGAACATTTATACAAGAGGAAAAAGAGGCACCATTGTACAGAGTTGGAAAAAATAGCAACTGGTGCTTTACTTTGCAGTAGAATAGTTTTGTACTCAAGCTACTTAAAATTTTATACTTTGGTTCAATAGATATTTCAGCACAAGCCAGTTCATAAAATAGAGTTTTCTTAATAAAATATAGCAGGAACATTTCTGCATGAGGAAATGTGAAACTATATTACAAAGAGGAGAGTTCTAGAAGTTTTATTTAAATTGCAAAGTCATGCCTACAAACCCAGCACTCGGGAGGCAGAGGCAGGAGAATTGCTGAGTTCAAGACTTGCCTGGGCTACGTAGTGAGCTCAAAGACAGTCTGAACTACAAAGCGAGATCCTGTCTCAAAAAGAAAAAAAAATTTAATTTTTAACATGAACAAGTATAAATGACACACCTTCTTCCTTTTGTTAGCTTTTAAAGAATAAAATCCAATGTAGAGATCGCTCTATATTCCATTATAACCTGAATATGTTTAAAATATTGTGAATAATGATATATGCAGTGAGAAAAGATGTCAATCCTTATAAAATGTTATTTATCTGCTAGAGCACCACAAGATCAATTATGAAAGAAAACCAATTATAAATCTTAGTTCTCTGTAGAAGCAATTTGACAACTTTAGTATTGTGTACTAAATTGGCCTTGTAGGGCTCCGAATTGCCAATATTTGAATATAGTTTAAGATTACCTGGGAGGTTGCAGGCTGTGTCCCAGCAGCTTGTTCTGTGGAACCTCTTCTAATTATCACCGAAAGCTGCGATCCCATTTACTTGGCAATGGGTGCGTGTTATCTGTTATTATGGATAACTATGGAAATTTTGTTGACCTGCTTTCCTGACATAAAAACAAGCATGATTTCTTCCTATTCTATTATCTCATTTTTCTGGGGAAAATCCAGACTATAAGCAAAAAGATCAAATATGTTTATCCTCTCTGGTAACTGGAAGGAATTGCAGTTTCCCCAAATTGAGTTGTCTGTCATAATTTCTGTAAGTACACATTGAGTTTTTGCCTGATGATAGAAATAAAGATTTCTGGACAATCTTCCAGGGAAGAATTATAATAGTCTAGGTATTCATTGTGGTCTTTCTTTCAAATATTTACTTAGATGAAAAAGGCACAACCTAGGCTAGTTCATTAACTCATAAATTTTAATCTCAATAGTACTTTTTTTTCAAATAAACAACTGAAAAAATAATCTGATTGTTTATGTGAAAATAAAATCACAGGGCCGGAGGGTTAGCTCAGTGGTTCCAGCGCCTGCCTCGCAAGCGCAAGGTCCTAAGTTCGATCCCTGGTGACCACATACAAGGCTGGGCATGGAGACTCACACCCACCAGCGATCAGTACTACCTACCACAGTGCCGGGCGTGGTGGCTCACGCCTGTAATCCCAGCACTCGGGAGGCAGAGACAGGAGGATTGCTGAGTTCCAGGCTTGCCTGGGCTACATAGTGAGCTTAGACTGAACTACAAATCGAGACTCTGTCTCAAAAAAAAAAAAATAATAATAATAAATGAACAAAAGTAGAAGAATACGAAAAGTATGGTGACAAAATGTACTGTTTTTGTATATATAAATCTAAAATAAGAGCATGATATAATTGGAAAAAAGTCAATTGAAATAGTTTTAATATCAAAAAGTGGAAAAATACCAATGTTAAAAATATAAAGATACTGAAAATTAGAATATTTGGAAGGCAATAATTCCTTTTAATGTCATGTAAAATATTCTGATTTATTTATTTTTTTAAAAAATATTCTGATTTATAATAAAAATTTTTAAAAAGTAAGAGGCAAACTGCTACATGTACCATTTCTTTAACATTATCTTGAGTGTTATTATTTTTCTACTTCATATATTTCTTTCCTTTTCAAATTTTTTAAACAGACACAAAGAGAAACAAGTAAAACTAACAACACATATAAATATATGTTCAGTCAGACCAGGTTACCCAATGTAAATAATTTTAAAATGGAGATTTTAAGAAAAACATTTAGATTCCATTTTCAAAAATATATTTTAAAAATGACAAAATAATTGAAATAGAAATATTCAAAGGAATAAAGTAAGCACTATTTTCATTTTAGAAATTATATGCTAATATATTTATTCTACTTTCATTAAAATCAGTTAACACAAAGGGCAGAATATAAAGAAATCTGTAAGTTAAAGATACATGAATGTAACTCCAACCATTTTTTGTTATATAAAAATAAAGGTTCTACTCGAGAGTTGCTCAAAAAAAATTTTTACTCAAAACACGAAAAATTTAAGACTCAGTACTGCACACATTAGGCAAGAGCTTATAGTTTCTCTGCACAATTAATTCAATTGGGAATGTCTGATTAAGTCAAACTGAATGGCATCCTCTTGGCCTAGAATCATAGCCATATCGAACTCTGCATGGAAATTAATGGTCATTAACTAGGACTTTTTGACTAGATATAAAAGGAAAGTAAAACTCTCTCCACATCTACACCCGCCCTCCCTCTGTTCCATCTGCAACATGATAGAGGGATTTAATTCAGGTCAATCACTGACTAATCCGCAAGGCGAACCTGAAAGCCGCACCGCTCAGGGGTCTGTGTCAGTATTTAAGCTTGCTTAATTTTCCAGTAAGCCTAATACCATCGTCTCAGACCTAAGAACCAATAATGAGGGGCTCATCTCAGGAAAGTCACTTGAAGCCTAAGTCTTCTGCCAGGGAGACACCACCCCATGACACCCCATCCGCACCACCTTCGCACAGAACACATCTAGCTCCTTCAGTCAGAAGCAAGTTCTTTCTGCCAGAGCATTGTGCATCAGGGGTTTATTTTTTGGGGAACTGAATTATGTTTGGAGACAATGACACAAAAATCACGTAGAACAGGATTTCATTTGTCTGTATTTCAAGAAAAATGAGATTAAATTATATATTTAATAAATACACTTTAACCTTTGGAACTTTTGGTTCTCTAAGCAAATTTTAAATGCACAGGACACAAATTGAATCCCTGTTGTAACTAGAAGTTAGAAGAGTTAGAGGTGAGCTCTTTTTAAATACAGTATATTTTTTAACAAAATATTATATGGTTTCCTGTCTGCTTTGATTGTAACAGGGCCCAAGCATGAATCTATAAAACATTAAGGAAATACCTTTTGATCTGAAAGAATTACATACAGCAGTCTAAGAAAATTAAACTACAGTTAAGCTTTAAAAATATATTTAAACATACACAAGTACAAATCTGTGCATATACGCACATATACACACATCTTTTCAGAAAGGAAGGGAAAAAAGTTAAATTCTCTAATAATCCTGAGTTCCACTGCCAGTAGCTTCAGTAAGCCATTTATGATATTTTAGAAAATGATGCTAATCTATACATAGGAAATCACACAATTACATAGGTCTTTTACTGCTAACAGATGGCCTTCATTTACTTTTTTGGGAATAGACTAGTGCTAACAAAATGTAACATCCAGCAGAATTCATAGACTCCATCCCTTAGGACATATTTTATTACTCCATGGGCTCATGCTTCACAGAACATGACTTATATAAGGATTATTGCGTATATTTCTAGTACATATCCTACTATACGTGAAAATCTGAATATAATTTACAAATAAATTCTCTCTGATTAGAGTGTTCTCCTCTCTCCTTCCTTTTGCTTCCTCAGAGGGACGGAGGCCAGGGAGTGTGGAAACACTGGCCAGCGGTGCAATGCACAGGTGCAGTGAGAAGCCCCGAAGAGATTCGATGCACCGGAGGGACAGGAGGAAAAACTTGGCGTGAAGGAAGATCGAACCGAAGAATTAACAAATGACTAAACAAAACTGCATCAATGTAAAATCTTTCTATGAGATCAACCTGTCAATTTTTAATATGCTATAAACTATGATTCTGATGATGCTTGAGTTGTCTCTGAGAACTGTGCTAAAACACGCTCCTTGATCTTTTCAAGCTCTGAACCTCTTTAGAGTTAAATTCACTGTGATGCTTGTGAATGTTATGAACAGAGGTTTAACGATGCAGACACTTAGCAAGCACTGATTAGGTACCATGGTCATCTCATGTGGTACACAATGTAAACGTGTATTTCCTGAGTGTATTGTTTTAAACTTATTTGTGTGTAATTTTCCAAATTTATATTTCTGGCTTTTAAGATGATGACTTTTTATGATTATGCTATTTTGCCTAAAATAATAATAATTAGATTTTAATATGTGGTGAGAAATGTCTATTACCACATTTTTCTTTTAAATAAATGCTTTGCTATTTATCTTCTATTTATTCTTTCACATGAGACCCAGAGTAATTTTATATAGCTTTTTGTAAAGCCTGTTGACACTATTATTACAAATTCACCACAACTTCATATTTGGAAAATATTTTGATTTTAATATTATTTAAACTATTTTGTTATTTACTTTTTGCAATTTTTGTCCTATGCTTCTCAACAAATGTAAACAGTTTTAATTTAGATTTTACTTTTTTCTTATATTATCCTCATATATGTTTTGATAGTTACTGGGAAAGGCAAATTTTTCCTTTCCTATGTTTACTTTTTACCACAAAAACAAATATCACCCATGGAATTGGGTATATTTATCTTACACCCAGAAACTTTGCATGCTCTCCTATGAGTGTTAATATTTTGTTAAGGTAGGTTTTATAGGTATACAGTCTTAGCCCCAGTAATGTGCTTTAGGGAATACAATATAATAGTACTGCTGAATTCCCACCCATGACAGTATTTAAGGATACTATCACAAATTTTAATATGTGGGAAAGAATCTTCTTCAACTCCCAGTATGACTTATAAGTCAGAAAAATCTTTATAAATGGGGTCAATTAATTAATAATAGCAGTTGAATCAAACTGTAGTTGACTGTCCAGACAATCTGCATTCTAATTATAAACTTCATACCAAACAAAACAAGTTACTGACTATATATGTATTACATATATAACTATCCAGTTAAATATATTTATACAATACATATATTTAGTATGACTACCTAATGTTTTAAATTTTAATATTCATATTTCATAGTGCTGAGATTATCAATAACAAGTTCAAATCATGTTTGTGGCACTCTAATTTCCACAGAATTCATTTTGCTTTCACAATTTTAGTTGTCTAGTATTAGATGGCTATAGAATTTTACATTACTTAAAATGTTAAATTACTTTATGAACCAACATTGTGTATCATTTTTAGGCATGCATCACTTGTCTGAGCTTGAAAATTAACTTTTAATTTGATTTAAAGTTTAAAGTAACTAATATCGTCATGTGGTTGTGTTTAACTTATGATGCTCCTTAACAGACCAGTCATAATTTTAAATAATTTACTAGAGAAATGAACTGAGCCATGCAGATTTGTATCTTGAATTAAAACATTTAACACATAGATTGTGAGCAATACGTGAGCAGAAGGGGATCAGAACAGGGGGGCTGAGGCCCTGACCGGAATTAGGGCACATTTAGGATTTGAGGTCTGCATAAGACGCACCTGAAGACCGTTGGCCCATAAAGATAGAAGGTGTGACTACTGCCACTTACTGTTATCATCAGTTTTTATCATGTTACTTCTTATAAAAACAAAATATGGTTATATATCACATTTTGATTAATATTGATGAGTTGAGCACCTTAAGTCATCATTCTTTATTTGATTTGATAGACATTTTCATGGTTTCTCTTTAAGTGACATATAGATAAATGTGACAGGTTTGAACATGTTTTATGTTATAAATCAGTGAATTCAGTACATAACTGATAAATCAGATGATTCTCTTTCAAATCATTTCATTCATTCTGCCAAATCAAAAATAGCAAGGCACCTGTATTAACAATGGCATTTAGAGTTTTTAGAAAACAGTGCTCCATAAATGTAGGATATTAAACACACTAGCAAATAATTTAAGTAGCATCTTCCTTAAGGATTGCATGTCTATATTTTTTTTTGCTGAAGCTTGAGAAATTAGTTGACCTTTTATCATCAAAGTTACACAATTTTACTTTGCTTTAACTGCAGGCTTATGGGTCTTAATAAATAAGTTCTTTAGTTTCCACTAGAGAAAAATTCTACATCACTGATATTTGTAATGATTTAGTATGATACATTATTTTTTATGTACATAAATTTAAGACTATATCATGCTCTAAATTATATCACTTCATAACTGTAAATAGTAATGTTTGGTTAATAAATATTAAATTTTGCATAACAAGAATTAATACCATATTCGACTGGAAAATAAAGTTTATTCTAAAAGGCTTCATCAATCTTAAACAAATCTTCCTATAGTATAAATGTACTCTTATCGTATCATTTCAGGTTTTATCTTTTATACCAAAAATCTCTTTGCATACTGACAACTTTCATTTAAGCACAAAAATTAATCACAAAACTACATCCCACTCTTACATAAAATATAAAGTGTTTGCTATGAGAGGAAATAAGATCAATAATTTAAAAACTAGATAAGAGAAGCAGCCAGCTCACTTGTTAAAATTATTAAAGCTCAAGGTTACACAGCTAATTAGCAGGAGAAATGCAAATTTTGCTATTATAGCGCACAAAATTTAAAAATAACAGAATGAATTTCACATGCCCTGGTTGGGATGTGAAACCCTTTTGAAAGGGGTTCATTGTGCCACACGTGTGTCCCATTTGGCTCCATTATTTGTGTCAGGATCACATGTGGCGAGTGCGGAACTCAGGCAGAGCCGAATGGAGCCTCCGACTGACTGAGAAACAGGAGCTGCGGGAGTCCAGCCAGGGGCCGGCGGCACTCAGCCCCTGGGTGCGCGTGGACCTCACAGAACGTGAATGTTTCTGAGTGTTAAAAAGCGGGAAGCCCTGTCATGAGAAAATACACATGAAACTAGCAGACATCATGATAATTGAAAAAAGATGGCTAATATAGGATGCTGCTTATCCATAGCTATCAAAACACTCAAAGTTGTAAAAACAGAGTAGAATGTTGGCTGCCAGGGCGAAGGCTGAGAAAATGCGGAAATGCTATAATAGAAAGTTGACACCACATAAGATGAAAAAGTTTAGAGATCTACTGAATAAAGTAATACCTAGAGGCAACTGTGCAATATGTTGATTCAATATGGCTAAACAAGCAGATCTCATGTTTAAATATTTTTACCTAAAAACAAAGTCTCTGAAGAACACAGGACATTTTTGAAGGTGATCAATATCAAATGTGTGTGTGTGTGAGTGTATTTCAGAGCTCATCAAAATGTGTATATTAAATGGCTGCAATATTATTATACTTCAATAAAACTAAAAAAATTAATGTTGTCATACAGCATACTAGGAATCCTGACTGCTTCATAACTTTTAAAAAACGGATATCTACTCTTTCATCACAGTATATCTTTCATGTATACTATTTACCTAATACCAAAAACCCTATAAAATATAGATAAGCAAATTAAAGCATAAAGACATTATAAAATCTACCCCAGGTAGCAATGAGGGAAAGTTCTAGAAAGAGGATTTTAATCCTGGTGCACTGAGTTTCAAACTTTCTATGTCTGTCAAAACATCATAGATTCCATATCAATGTAGTACACATTAAAACTGGAAATAGCCACACAGCTCCATGTCAAACTCTAGCACATAGTTTCACATTTGTAAACTATTTTCCTAATCAAAGAGAAAAAAAGCAGGTTTTATGTAGATTTGGAAAAATGAGTACTCTTCTCTTTTTATCAGAGAAAAAAAGTCAAACAATAAAATACAAATCAATGCCAAGAAAATAACACATGAAGTAATTTGTCAGTTATAATTCTATGTTTATAATTTGCTAAGAGAATTGTATTACACAAGGGACATACGGTTCTAACTGGGCAAAACACACAGTTACAGTAGCATGTTTAATTATATATACATCCACACATCAAGTAGTTATTAGGAATACATTTAAATCGGTTCATAGAAATGATACTAGCATTATTTTTACACAGTAAGGATTTCCCACCCCATAAGCCATTACCATTGTTATTTAATACTGACAGTTTTTCTGCTTGATTGTTCACGGTGTAGCAACTTTTCAACCCAACGACACTTGCATGGTCTTCACAAGACATTATAGTCTCTGAAAATGACAGTGTATTTTCTCAACCTTGGTCTCCTATACTTGGAACACTGGAATCACTTGAAATTTCTTACTACTTTGTCCCCTACCTAAGAAGCCATTCAAAATGTTCAATTCCCAAACAGAGATCTGATGGCTAATGTGCCTCCAGAACTGTTGTAGTCCCCAGATCCACATGATCACCAGTTGTGGGCTTCACAAAATACATGTATCTGTGTCCCCCCACAAGCCGCGGAAGCAGTATCTCCCAGAGTGGGGAAAGAAATGCACTTTTCAGACATGTGTGAGTGCTTCTCATTCAGACAAGTGTTTGAGAAGTGTTGTATGGTGAAAGTCTTGAGAAAGTGGACCTGAGATTTTCAGTGTGTGATCACTCTACTGGAAGGAGTGACAGAGGAAACAAAATCTCTGAATCTATGGAAGAATCAGTTTATTTCAATTTAGGGTTACATGGAGAGAGGCACAGAGGGAAAGACATTAACAGTGGAATGGGGAATAAGTCTTTCTTTTTTCAGGTTCTGCTCTTTTTATCTGTCCTTTGGCAAGTTAGTTAACCTTTTTATAATTTACCTGATGAGGTAGTATATACTGAGCTAATTAGTAAACGTT